>JAMYXO010008835.1:0-10405 GCA_033310375.1 Conus canariensis
GGACAATTCCCCTTTATATATTGAAGGGCCCTCGTATCTTAAAGCAAAGGGTATGAAGAAGTCATGATGGGGTGAAGCACGGAGGTTTTAGGTTAGGGAGTTCGGGCCGAACCTTTTCAAAAGGGAAGGGGGAAGGGGGGGGCGTGGTAGGGTGTTGGTAGGGGTTTTCTTCCCGTAGACTTTTTGTTGTCCACCCCCTCTGAGAGACTTTTTTCCCTGCACAAAACATAATTGAACGGTTAGCTGTTGAAATTCACTGCATTGTATTCATTCTGCAGAGTTTTTTGTGTTAAACTGATCGAATGCCGTTTTGTGTTTTAACATATTTAATTTTGCCTCTGCTGTGTTGATTTGTTGTCTCTGTTTTGTTTTTTTTGCAATTGGCACTATAATTGGGTTTTACATAGTATCGTTTTGTGCGATATTAAATCAAAAAGGCAAAATTTGTTTAGTGTGTATAAGCTTTACAAAAATTGAATTTTGATTTGTTGATTTAATTTAGGTCTTTTTCCAACGAGGGTGATATTGACCAAAAAAAAAAGAAAAAAGAAAAAAAAAGTGTAGTTGAATGCTTAAAAGAGTGTGGTGACGGTGTGCGCGCGTGCGTGAGTGCGTGCAGCGCGCGTGCCGCGCCCGTGAGAAAAAGAAGAGAGAGAGAGAGAGAGAGTGGTTGTTGGTTGTGTGGTGTTGCGCGCGCGCGCGCGCGTGCACGGAAACAACTGCAATGTCCAGAGAGAGAGAGAGAGAGAGAGAAGAGAGAGAGAAGAGTGTGTGTGTGTGTGTGTGTGTGTGTGGCGCGCGCCCCGGCACGGAACAAAATGCAATGTACCATCATGGATGAAAAATTGGCAGTTCCTTACGTCTTGATCTTGTATCAAAATTTAATTTTCCAACAAAGGTACGCAGGGGGGAAATTTCGAGGAACTAAGTCATTTTCGTTCTTTGTTTTCATTGTCTTTATTCGTCTCTTTTGCATGAGAAAACCAAAGAGGGCGAAAGCGTCGTCTTTTTGTCTTGTAATATATCTTTGTTCGGTGGTTACAGTAATGTTTGATTTTTTTTTTTTTTTTTTTTAAGTTTGCGTTTTAAACATTCGTCGTGTGAAAAGTCTTCCCTTTTTTGCTCCATTCGTTCCTTTTTTCTTTTTTCCTTCCAGTGGTTCCGTGGGGCACGCTTTTTAAAGGCTGGCTACTCTCCCCGCCCTCACCTGCTGTTCGTCTGCTTTGCTCGGCCCGTAAGACGCGAACCCCAACCACTGCTGGGTCCTGGGGGGTTGTCTGTAAGTGTTCCTGTCTGCTGAATGTTTGTCTGTCTGCCCCTCTCCTCCTCTTCTCCCCCTTTTCTTCTCTCTCTCTCACACACCCCCCAATGCTGCCCTACACACACACACACACACACACAACACACACACAAAAACACACACCACAAGGTCACACACACACACACAACACACACACACACACACACACCAAACACACAACTCACACACCCCTACACCCACACACTCACACACACACACACTCACACACACACCTCACCACACACACACCCACACACACACACACACACACACACACACACACATACCCCCCCCCCCCCCCCCCCCCCCCCCCCCCCCCCCCCCCCCCACACTCACACACACATTGTCATCAGTACGCTTATGCAAAGTCTTTCAGAGAAGGTATGCAAAGAGGGTATATGCAATACCCTATTTTAACTTTTGTTGTTTTTATTTGAATTGGATTGGTTGTTTATGATGCACATACACCCCCTTTTATTAATATCGCTGCCTTCTATGTGTTAACTTTATCCTTTTATTGTCACTGTCTTGTCATTTTCTCTCTCTCTCTGGCCTCTTAACCCACACACACCACACACAACACACAAACACACAACCAAAAAACCACACACACCACAACCCCAAAGCAGGGCAAACTTTTCCTTCCCGAGACAGATTGCGAATTTAATTGTACGCCAAATTCTGAAAAGAGAAAGAATGATATGCGAGCATATTGGCGACCAGGCGAACAAGAAGGTAGGGAATGAAACGGGAATGGCGGCAGATAAACGGGAATGGCGGGGGATGAAGAGGGAAAGGCGGGGAGATGAAACGGGAAATGGCGGGCAGATGAAACGGGAATGGCGGGCAGATAAAAGGAATGGAATGGGGGGCAGATGAAACGGATGGGGGGCAGATGAAAAGGGAATGGCGGGCGATGAAAAGGAAAGGCGGGCAATGAAACGGGGAAGGAAAAGGCGGGCAGATGAATCGGGATGGCGGCAGATGAAACGGGAATGGCGGGCAGATGAAACGGAATGGGGGGCAGATGAACGGAATGGAAGGCGGGGCAGATGAAAGGGGATGGGAGGAATAAAACGGGAATGGCGGGCAGAGAAACGGGAAGGGAAAATGGGGGGCGATAAAGGGGGTGGGGGGCAATGAAAGGGGAAGGGCGGCAGATGAAAGGGGAATGGGGGGCGATGAAGGGGAAGGCGGGCAGAAAAACGGGAATGGAATGGGGGCAGATGAAACGGGAAGGGCGGGCAGTGAAACGGAAGGGGGGCAGAGAAACAGAATGGCGGGAAATGAAACGGGAAATGGGGGGGCAGATGAAAGGGGAAATGGGGGGCAGATGAAACGGGAATGGCGGCAGATAAAAAGGGGGAATGGAATGGGGGGCAGATGAAAGGAATGGGGGGGCAGGCGAAAGTAAATGGGGGGCAGGCGAAACGGGAAATGGCGGGCGGCAAAACGTAAATGACGGCTGGAAAGGGGAAGGCGGGCAGGAAAAACAAATGGCGGGCAGGCGATGGGACATGACTGGCACGCGAAAGGAATGTCAGGGAACAAAATGGGAAATTTCGGGGTTGCGTACGAGGATGGCGGCTGGTAAAACAGGGGTTTGGCCATTTAAAAGGAGTGGTTGGCAGATTAAACGGGAATGGGTTTACACATTAAAAAGGGAATGTTTGACAATTAAACAGATTGGTTTGGACATTAAACGGGACTGGTTTTACACATTGAACAGGAGGTGGCAGATTAAACGGGAATGGTTGACCATTAAACGGGGTGGTTACACATTAAACAGGGGGGTTGGCACATTTTAAAAGGGATGGGGGGGCGGCGAAACAATAATGATGCAAGCGAAACGGGGTGGCAGTCGGGCAAAACGGAATGGCGGTCATGCGAAATGGGAATGGCGGGCAGGTTTAAAAAAAGGGGAAAGGAGGGAGGGAAAACGGAATGGAGGAGGGATATGGGAATGGCAGGAGGTAAAACGGGGGAAGGCAGGCAGGTATATGGAAAGGCGAGCATGCAAATCGGGAAAAATTTCGGGCCCCAAAAGGGAAGGCGGTCTTGCGAAAACGTAATGGCAGCTGGCAAAACAGAATGGGGGGCAGGCGAAAAAGTGAAACACGGCAGATGAAAAGGGGGAAAAGCGGGGAGGTGAAAAGTGAATAGCGAGCAGGGAAACGGGAAAAGCGGGGAGGCGAAACGGAAATGGTGGGCAGGCGAAATATGAATAGCGGGCAGGCAAAAAGGAAATGCGGGCAGGGGAAAAATGAATAGCGGGCAGGGGAAACGGAAATGGCGGGGAGGGAAATATGAATACGGGAGGCGAAACGGAAAATGGCAGGCGAAATAAATAGTGGGCACGAAACGGAAATGGTGGGCAGGCGAAATGTGAATAGCGGGGAGGCAAACGGAAAAGGCGGGGAGGGAAATGTAATAGCGGGCAGGCGAAACGGAAATGGGGGGCAGGGGAAATGTGAAAAGCGGGGGGGCGAAAAGGAAATGGGGGCAGGCGAAAGTGAATAGCGGGCGGTGAAAAGGAAATGGGGGGCAGGTAAATGTGAAAAGCGGGAGGCGAAACGAAATGGCGGGCATAAATGGAATAGCGGCAGGGGAAAAAGGGAAAGCGGGCAGGTGAATGTGAATAGCGGGGGAGGCGAAACGGAAATGGCGGGCAGGTGAAATGTGAAAAGCGGGCAGGGAAAAGGAAATGGCGGGCGCGAAAATGAATACGGGCAGGCGAAACGGGAAAAGGGGGGGCAGGCGAAAAAGAATAGGGGCAGGGCCCAAAAGGGAAAAGGCGGGGAGGCGAAAAGGAATGCGGGCAGGCCAAAAGGAATGGCGGGAGGCGAAAAAATGAAACGGGGAGGCCCAAACGGAAATGGGGGGCAGGCGAAAAATGAATACAGGGAGGTGAAACGGGGAAAAGCGGCAGGTGAAACGGGGGAATAGCGGGCAGGGAAAAAGTGAATAGGACCAGATAAAAGTGAATACGAGCAGGTGAAAGGGGAAAGGGCAGGCGAAAAGTAAATAGCGAGCGGGTGAAACGGGGAATAGGGGGCAGGCGAAACGGAATTTTTGGTAGGCAAAAGGGGAATGGCGGGCGGGAAAAAAACGGGAATTGTAGGTAGGCGAAAGGGGAAAATAGGGGGCAGGAAAAAAGTAAATAGGGGCAGGTAAACGGAATAAGGGCATGCAAACGAAAATAGGGGGAGGAAAAAGGGGAATTGTTGGTGGGCAAAAGGGGAAGGCGAACAGGCAAACGGGAATTGTGGGTGGGCAAAACGAGAATAGGGGGCGGGGGAAAAGGGGAACTGTGGGTAGGCAAAACGGGAATAGGGGGCAGGCGATAGGGGAATTGGGGCACCCAAAACGGGAATGGGGGGGGAGGCGATAGGGAATTGTGGGAAAAAAAGGGGAAAGGCGGGAAGGCGATATAGGAATTGTTGTCAGGTAATAGGGGAAGGGCTGGGCAGCGATATGGGAATTTTTTGTCGGCAAAACGGGAATGGCTGGGCAGCGATATGGGAATTTTGCAGCAAAAGGGGAAATGGGGGTAGAGATAAGGAATTGTTGTCAGGCAAAAGGGGAAGGCTGGGTAGCGAAAAGGAATTGTGGACAGGCGAAACGGGAATGGGGGGGAAGGGGCATATAGGAATTGTTGTCGGGCAAAACGGGAAGGCCGGGGTAGCGAAGGGGAATTGTGGGAAGCAAAACGGGAATGGCGGGGAGGCAAAAGGGGAAAGCAGACAAGCGATATGGGAATGGCGACAGGGGATGAATTGTACAGAAAATAAACTAAGGGAATGGGGGAAGCGAAAGGGGAAAAGTCAGCAGGTAACACGGGAACGGCAGGCAGGAAAGCGGGAATGGCGGGGCAGAAAAGGGGAATGGCAGGCGGGCGAAACGGAATGGCAGGCAAAGGAAATAAACAAAGAGCAGAACTCTCTAAAGCTACTAGAAGCCCTGAAACGTGAAAGAAAAAAAGGCAGGAACAGACGAAAGGTCGAACAAAACGTTCATTCCACATCCCCTTTTGCGCTAAATTTGAGGACCCTAAGGATTGTCCTTCTTCGTTTCCTTTGTCTCCATTTTGTTTGCCCCTGCCTGAAGAAGTCCAAAGAGGCAAAACGTGTCGGTTTATTTTTTTTTTTTTTCGGCGGCAGAATTTTTATTTCTTTTTTTGATTTTTTTAAAATTTTTTTAGGGACGGATTCCATGGTTGTCCTTTTTCCCAGGGCTGGGGGGATTGCGGGGGCATGGTGTTCTTCGTTTAACCGAAAGAATCAATGCAGATTGGGAATCACCGAAAGATCCGGGCGAAAATTAAGGATCTGGAAAAATTTTCCGGCTGAGGACACAGACTGGGCGTCCTATGTCTTCATCAGGGGCCCCCGGACTGATGTGCATCTTTGCACATTTGCGGGTTTTTTGCGCGTCTTCCAAGAAAACGCGTGGAACCCCTTTTGGGGGACGAAGGGCCCCGTTATGGAGAACTTTTGGGTTTTTCCTGATATTTAAAAAAATCTCGTATATGAATAGAAACCTCAGAAAAAATGGGAAACTTTGTTTTTTTTTTTAAAAAGCAGTCTTCTGTCTACCTAAGCTTTTTTCATTTATTTTTTTTTTTTTCCAAAAGATTTTTAAGCCATATCAATTTTTTTAAAGGGACACGCACACACAGAAAAATTTAGTAATGTACTATAGGCACCAAGGTCAATCAATTTTTTACAGTCTATTTACAACAAGACAACAAAAAAATCAGTTCCAAGCAAGAGTAAAAAACAAACTAAACCCAAAAAACACTCTTATTTTCTGTATCAAAAACATGTCACAGCAAAATAATCACTTCCTTTTGCTGGGGGTAACAAATAAGTCCCAAAAAGGCAAATATTTCTTTTTTAAGCCACAAAAATTTGAAAAAAAAAATGGGCAACCATTCGAACTCATATTAAACATAGGAAAATAAATCCTCAAATAATTTTCCCAGAATGATATCAAAATACAAAATTTAAGATTTTAAAATCAAGAAACTAATAAATTTTAAATATCTTTGAATAAAAAATTATTTTCTATTCCAGCATTTATGCTTTTTCTGTTAGAATAATATACAAAAACCCAAAACAGTTGCACTATGTTTCTACCCAATGAAATAACTGTTCTATTTCAAAGAGCTTACACAGTAAGATGACAAAACTGTTGGAATTTCAAAGAGGTTATACTATGTCAATGACAATAATTGTTTGTATTTCAAAAGAATTTATACCATGTTTTATTTTCAAAGTCCAATGAAGTGTGGACGAGTAAAGGAAAATGAAAGATATTTTTTTAATCTTTTTCGGGGGAGCCATGCACAGGCATGGAGCATTTGCTTTTTTTTTTTAGAAATTCATAGACGTTCTTTCATGGTGTAGTTTTATTTGTTTTATTTCGGATTTTTGTGCTTGTTGGTTTGGCGGTTTTCTTTTTTTCTTTTGGACACCTTGTAAGCCAAAAGGAGATTAAAAACGTTTTAAAGCACTTTCAAAGGTACACCCCATTATTATTTTCAATATTATCACGGGTTGAGTAAACAACCAAACACTCTCTACACAACCATGGGCAAACATATCCATTATAAGGCGGGGAAAAGAATAAGTAAAAGAAGACGTGCATGCATTCCTACTTGCACACACACACAACACACACACCACACACACAACCACCCACACACAACTTAACAAAACGTTGCTTATCGCCTCTAAGGGTAAGATGATCTATATAAGGCAATATATATATAAAGAAAGAGAATGGTAGGGGATCAGCGCAATCTTAAAAACAGTGCCAACCACAGGGGGGCGACATTTGTTTATTTAAAAGCAAGTTAAAATCAGTTTCAAAAAACATCTACAATTTGTTTCACCTGGCGGTCGCGGGATGTGTGAGCTTGTGTTGCCATGCCACGTATATATATAGCTACGGGTTTGCTGTTTTTTTTTTCCCGGTACATGTTTTCTCAGGTTTTGGGTTTTTTTTTCGCGATGGAATTTTCCATCGTGTCTGCAATTTTAACCTTTTCTGTTCTAACATTAATTGCCAACTGGGGTTTACATAGTATAATGTTTTCTCGGTTGGGCCCGATTGCATTTTTTTGAAATGTTTTTGAAATGTGCTCTTTTTAAAAAATTTTCCAAATATGTTTTAGTCTTTTTTTTCTTTAAATTTCCAAATGTTTTATCAATTCAGTTTTTTTTTTGTACTTTCTTTGTTGAATGATTTTTTTAGGGTTGGGCATATCTATTTTTTAAATTTGGGGTTTTCCGGTGATACCTACATTTTCTTTTGCTTTCTTGATGTTACAGTGGTTTGGGGTACACATGGTTTATAAAGGCATTTGTTGTTAGGGGCACTGTTCTTTTTTGGGACGTTACAAGATTTCCCCTTTCGTTACCTCCTTTTTTTCTGTGCGCTTTTTATTTTGTTTGTGAATCGTGGGATTTTTAAGGTTCGGCAAACATGAATATGTTTTTGATGTGTTTTTTTTTGAAATCTTGAATAATTTTGGTCTTTTGGGGAAAAATGATGTTTAAGATTTTTAAAAATTTTTTATCATTTTTATTTGTTTTATATTTTTATTCAATGTTGTTTGGAATTTTTTGTGTGATTTTCTGAATTTATATTAGCTATTAGTTTTTTTTGCTTTCTTCAAAAGGTTTCATTTCCTTATTCGGTGGGGGACTCCGACTTAAAACCTAAATTTTTTTTATCTTCCCTTTTTAGCATCCCGGATTTAAAAAGAAAAAAACCCTTTCCCCTCGCATATTAGCCAAATGTTTCAGTTTCATAAAACAAAACCCAAAAAGATAAAAAAAATGTTTAAAAGGCTACAAACAACAATTTCTATAAAATGGAACTAGTGATATTCTCAACTCCTCAAAAAAATATTCAGAAAAATTATAAAAAAAAAATGATAAGACTACATATGACAAATCTGCAAAAAAGAAAAAAAAATTTGTGCACCAGAGGTTTTAGGTGATAGGATGAACAACAGCAAAAAAAAAGTTTTTATAACCCCAAAGCCACAAACCTAATTTCCACAAAAAACCTACTTGTAACAAATAAACCCATCAAAATCTGAATTGGGCAAAATTAGTAAAAAAAATCCTGGAAAAAGCAATAGGGGACAAAAAAAACAAACCTGAATAAAACCCTCTGGAAAAACATTTTAGAGTTATCCAAGGTTTAAAAGTGCTGAAAAAAACAAAAAAGATACAGTTTCATTATTTTTGACAGGGATTTTATCCTTTTTTTGAGGGGAAATTTGCTCATAAAGCACAAAAGTTTTGCCAACAAAAATACAAAATAACAGATTCTGAGATGGAAACATTTTTCCATACTAAGAAAAACCCTTCTCCATACAACAATGAAACTTGGATTTTAAAAAAACCCACAAAACTCCCCGTTCATGTCACAATGGGATCCTATAGGGGCTGAAACTTGTAATTAGTTGGGCTTTTCATGTTTTCTCATAACAGAAAATACTTGTAAAAAAGGTTGGGTTTTACAAGAGACGGCCTCGCCACTTTAAAAAATAAACCAAGAATCATTGAAAAAAAAAAAAAAGAACTTTGTAAACTCTTTCAAAGCTCAACCAAAAATCACAGTAGAAGCCAAAAAAAAATAGTAAATTATTTGACATAACTTGACCTTAAGGCCACACATAAAACCATACAAAAAAAAACCCAAAAAACACCCTGTCTATGTACAAAACAAACAACCCTCCACTCTCCATTTTGAAAACCATCCCTAAGGATAAAACAAAAGATTACCCAAATGTCATGCAATAGAAAAAAATTAACATGCGCAGCCGAATACCAAGGGGCGCGAAAAAAAAGTGGCTAAAACAAAAAATTGAAATTAACCCAGATAAAAAACTGAACAAAATAAGAAAAACAGAAAAAAAAAATTTAAAATTGGATAACCCTCCATATGATGGAAGAACAAAAAAAACGTAGGAAAAGAATTTCCTCAAAATCCTTAAAACATCTTCCCAAAAGAACTGACTATCAAAAATATTCAAAAAAAAACACTGTCAAGCTGTCGTACTCGTGTATGCCCAACCTTAAAAAACATAATTAAATTTTTCCCAAAAAAACCCAAAAAAACACATCCAAGAGGGTGACGAAAAAAAATTTTGAAAAGCAAAAAAAAAAGACCGTCCCCTCTGAATAACAAATGCTCTACAGCAACTTTGTGTACCAAGCTGGGGAAAAACAGACAGTATAAAAAAACAACATGGGGATCACGGAAAACCAGTTTAAAACCAAATTTTAAACCCATAAACGTCCTTTAAAAATGAAAAAAATAAAAACCAAAAAAACAAGTAAATATATTTGGAAGCTTAAAAATAAAAAAAAAATTACAAAATACATGGAAAAAATAAAAGAGCAACACCATACAAACATTTCAAAAAAAGCAATTATGTCTACAAAAAGTGGGTGATACATGTAAACCCCATTGGCATCCCTAACTCTAGAGTAGAAAACAATAGTTGCAGGCACAATGGAAACCTTTTCAATACACCATCCCCTTGGGGACGTCCCCACTGAACGCGCCCCAGAAAAGAAAAAATCTACAGGCCACGTCACAGTGCAGAGCCCACCCCACACATTATAACATTGGGGGCGGGGGCCGATTACGCATACCCTGAAGAGAGCTCCCGCTCGAAAAGATTTGTAGGGGGGTTTTTTTTACTTCCACATTTTAAATCTTTTTTAAAATGTGTTTTTTTATATATATATATATATATATATATATATATATATATATACAAAAGAAAAAAAAGAAAAGAAAAAATAACCAAAAAAAAAAATCAAAAGATATTTATATATATATTTGGTCCCCCCTTTTGATCTATGCCAAAATTTTGGGAAAAAGGTGAGAACTCCGCTGCAAAACAATTTGGGGGAACCATACGCCTCGCTGCCCAATGGAAAACGATGACCATGGAGCTGTGGCCCCTAAAGCAAGAAGAAGAAGAAGAAGAAAAGAAGAATTAGAGGGGACGTTTTAGAAGAAGGAGAAGAAGAAGAAAAGAAAGAAGAAGAAAAAAAACAACGAGAAAAACAAAAC
>JAMYXO010008836.1:0-10404 GCA_033310375.1 Conus canariensis
GAGAGAGAATTATTTTAAAATATTTTGCGCAGAAAGAAAAAAGTAATTTGCCTTTTATTTTTTGAGTGCTCTAGTGGGCAGGAAGTCGCCCGTCGTAGAGGCATTGGGTTTTGTTTTGTTTTTTAAATTTTTAACATTGTATGATCTTATTTGCTGACAGGCGCATATCGTTGTGCTGATAATTCAAGTTTGTAGTCCTATTATTTCAGAAATTTCCTTTCTGCACAGACAGATGATATTTCTGAAGGTGCATCTTTAAGGAGTAAAAATTCATTTTTCATTTGCTTAGTATGAACTATGTACATCTAATTTCTTGAGTATTCTGGTGAACAGGAAGTCTCAAGAGAGGCGCTATTTGTTTCTAAATGTTCTGTTCTCTTATTTGATGACAATCAGTCACCAATGTGCTAGAGGGGAAACCTCAAGTCATATAATTTTAGAAATGGTATTCCAGCACACAGAGATAAAATGTTGAAAGTTGCGTTCTGAAGAAGAGGAATGAACTTTGAGCATTTCATTTGTTGATAACCCTGCTGAACAGTAAGTCATAAGAGACGTGTTTTTTTATTTTCATGGTGTTTTATTCTGTTAAATAATAACAAACACTTATCAATGTGCTAAGAAAGCAACTTTATAATGCCATATAATTTCAAAAATGTCATTCCTGTTACCAGTTGTCATTCCTGTTACTTGTCATTCCTGTTACCAGTCATTCCTGTTACCGCATGTCATTCCTGTTACTACTAATTAATTAATTATTTATAAATTAATGGCTGATCACTTTGTGGAGACAACAGAAAATCGTCTTTGTTGCACTGACTTCTCAGTCACAGAGGGGTCTGTATGGAATGCACGGACACATGCTTCGTTTTATTCAGTTCCGCAACCATCCAAATACCAAGTGTTTAAGAATTATGAGCTCTTTATTCGACTATAAAATTGCTTTGTGAAACTTTTCAACCAAAAATTTGCTGAGAACGTTGAAATAACTTTGAAGAAGACGGTGATAGTCAAAAAAGTCCTGAATATCATGTTACATTGTTGCCAAAAAAATTATGAAACTTGGTAACAGGAATGACATTTTTTTCCAATTAAATTCATAAACATTAATTAATTTCCTTTAATGTTAACACGTCAGAAGGCATATATCAAGAACATGGTCCAAGAATAAACCACAATCAATATGTGTACAATAAAAGTTTCAATTATCAGCTTTCGTTTTTGGATTTTCACCAGTCTGAAAGTACAACATTTTTTGAAAAAGGCCCATTAAGGAAACTCTCCCTTAAGTGGTGATTCAGTACGTGTGTATTGAACACAGACAAATAAAAATGTGACTGCAAGATGCTGCTTAATCCTAGCCATCCAAATGATGGGAAACAGCCAAGTCACTGCACTTTTTAGAACAAATCCCTGATCAGATGCTCATCTTCCTGAAGCTGAAATGTCCGCCCAAATCGACCTGTTGCTTTTGGTTCTTGTATAATGCAGATGATGTCATCAAAGGACACCCACAATTCATCTTGGTAACGTGGCCACTTGTAGGAGTTCTCAACTTTTTTTTACTCTTTTCCATGAACTCAATATAGCACTCTCCTTCTTCCTCATCAATGTCCTTGACTTCCCGACGTACCACTGCTTCTGATACACTGCTGCAACAAAGTCACCTTTGTCAGGATGAACGTCCAGGATTTCGGAATCAGGTAGCGCTGGGCCTTTGGGCTTTAGTCGATGTTCCTCCACAGCTGAGGTCGACAGTCCTGTAGAATCACAATGTGTCACTGGAGTATGGTCTTGTGTGTCCATTGCAGTCGATGGATGTTTTGATTGACTGAGCTTGGAAATTTTCTTCCACATGGTGCATTGAGTCCACTGACTTTGACTGAGGTCCCCTGTCAGACAATTGTGACAACAGCAAGAGGTTGTTCTGGTCATGATGACGTTTCTCTCTTCAGTGTAAACAGAGTGTATTTTCATAGTCCCTTTGCATGGGACTGTGTCTTTGGTCAGGGTTTCTAAGATCTGTTTTTCTCTGTTCACATCTTCCTCACTAACGAAGATGTAGTGAACCGTTTTTGAGGTCACCTTTCCCCATTTGAAGAAGTCTTCAGCATCCTGGATTGTCCTTTTTTGGCAGGATGCTAGGTTTGCCATCCTCTTTGCCACCCCACCAAGGCCATCACAGGGCCCTTTTCCATGGCCGCTTTCGAAGAAGTTCCAACATGCCTTGACGCCTAGTACGTTTGCGTGATCAGAAATGACGTAGAACATAAATCTGTTCCTGTACATATACAAAGACAGAATGACAGACCAGCAGACACAACAAACAGAAACACAGAGAAATTTTCTCTCCATTCTGATTGTATAATTACTCCCGTTGGGAGTACACTAAGTCACAAATTTAGTTTTGTAAGCTACGTTACCATTTCTTGTAATCTACGTTATCAATTAACCATCATACATTCGCTTTCTTTTTGCTTTTAATATCTCACCCTGAACTCATTGTTTGTATCTAATAATACTTGTTCTGCCTGTTCTAATGTCCAAAGTTCCAACTTTCTATTCTTTCATTGTAGAAAAAAATATTAATGATATGGCTTCCCAAGGAATGTATTCTCCGTTACCATCACTTTCTTCCACCATAGTGCAGCTGTTAAGCTGCACACGTGACCATTGAGGCAACAAACATCATGACGGCTTTTTATAGATTCAGAAAACATTATACTTGCTGGCTTTCTGACACGGCTTTTGCAACAAGACACTTTCGAAAAACAGACAAGTCTAATGAAGGTATGTAAGCTACGTTACAACAGACATTGCTACATTGTGCATTAAAAAAAAAACCTACCTAAGACACATCACGCCCCGATTTTGTGTTTAACCGTTTTCATGCTCTAACAACGTATCTAAAAATCATAATTACTACGAAGGTACCCACCTGTGTTTTGAACTTGGAAACCAAGCTCACTTTACCAGCATATCAATCAATTATTCATGGCTACACTGTTTCACATCCCAAATGTGGAATGCAAATGGTGAAACCAGGGAAGCAATTGTGATGCTTTAATAGCGTGGGTTCCGCAAAAAATAAAAACTTGACACGGAACAAACAAGTAACCTTTTCTGCAGTAACATTGCTTACGTAACGTAGATTTCTGTCCCAGTATTTTGTCAAGTCTGACGAAAAACTGGAAGGAAGGAGTTTTCCTGCAAGTTTAAGTGTAATTATCTTCCCTTAGGCGTATGTTTCTCATACATTTTCTTCAGACAGGTCACGTTAGCCAGTTTGGTAGAAACGAAGTCACGCAGATTACACGCTTATTGCCAACTTTGAAAAAGAGAAAAGAAAATCTTGATGCTTAAAGGAGTTCTCACCCATTTTTACAAATCTATTTGGACCAAATACACGGTTTTGGTATGTGGTCGTATTGCGAAACCCAGCCCCGAATCAGCCGCCTGTGCTCTCATCTTGCAGTGAGAACAGCATTTCCTGCAGACTGGAAAGCAAGAGGCTGAAACAGGAACGAGAGCCTCGATTTCGATAAAAGGGGGTTTCCCGATTGATGACGTTGAAAAGCCAAGTCGCTTTTCGTGTTGGGCTGAAGTGAGATGGGGCGAATGTGTACTGTGTCTGGTTGCGGAATTTCATCAGGAAATAAGCAAAGAGTAAGCGTTCATGCTTTTTCAGGTGCCTCCAGCCAGTTTAGGCGATTGTGGATAAATTTTGTCACCACACCGAGGAAAGATTTTGTTCTTCGGGACAGTTATCATGGATATTTGCAGTCGTCACTTCAAAGAGCACAGTTTCCAAGACCAGCACACCTGGAAGGTAAAGGTGGAAGCTGGAATTAGGGTCCGAAGACAGCTGAAAGAGGATGCTGTGCCAACTATTATAACAGAAAAATGTATTAAAGCACTCTCTGTTCATTCGCCAGCTGCAAATGCAAGCCTCAAACGCAACAGTGACACCGATTGTGTCAGGAGCAAGAGAGCCAAAGTCAGAGACGTAAAGAAGGTAAGGTTTGTGGAATGGGTGGTTGATCTTTTTGTGTTTCATTTCATTCTCAGTGTATGGTTGGTTGTAAAGATAGTTGTTGGTTTTTGTTGAGTGTTGGCAACAAACTGAAACATACATTGTTACTGTACATAGTGGCAGTCAGTCAGTCACACTGCCTGCTGCCACTGAAACTTGCATGTTTGTGATTGATTTTTTCCCCTGCTGTTACTGTTTCCAACAAAACTGAAGTTACGATTCTTATTAACAAGAAAGTGTCCATGTCCACAAATAACAACTTGTTGGACTCCAGTGAATAATAGTTTGGGTTTTTATTTTTCAGGACATTGCTGAACATTAGGCACCCATGCAAGTTCAAGTTTCCGCCCAACAACCATATGCTTTAGTAAGTGAATTATTTATCAGTATTTGGACACAGGATGGTGACTTAGTGTGCATTTTAAGATATATGCAGGTATGGTATGTATGTATGCTATACACTGCCCTGGTGAGTAAGAGAATAATGAGCTTAGATCTGCAGCTTAGATCGGATGTGCGGCACGTCACGCATCAGTTTTTAAAATATGAGCCAGAATCTTTGACTGCAATATATTGTAAAAGACCCCTCAGATTCTAATTGTCATTGTGGAACTTCAGAATTTAAGTGGAGGGAATGAGATTGAAAATGAGGAATGTAAAAAAGGGTATGTGTGTTGTGTGTGTGTGTGTGTGTGTGTGTGTGTGTGTGTGTGTGTGTGTGTGTGTGTGTGTGTGTGTGTGTGTGAGGGGGGGGGGGGGGGGGAGGGGGGGGGGACTGAAAGTGAACAGCAATTGAAAAGATTTCTACAGCAGGGAAGAGAATTAGTGTGATGATGCAGTAGCTGACAAATTCCTGTGCAAAGGAAAAGGCATTATCTCATAGATCTAAACAACTGAAAGAAAATGTGGTTTATCACATAATCATTTTAAAGTTATTTACATACTACGGTAATGTGTGTGTGTGTGTGTGTGTGTGTGTGTGTGTGTGTGTGTGTGTGTGTGTGTGTGTGTGAACAGATGTATGTATGTGCATGTGTATATCATGTACTATCTGTGTCGTGCGTATGTGTGTACATGTACATAATATGGTCAACCTGTAAAAATAATGTCGAACTGCCTGGAAAGAAACACAAGCGTCTGATGGCGAGGGAGGTGGTACTGTACAAGGAGCTGTAGGTTCAAACTGGTATGGCTGAACTCCAAACACTTCAGTGAAAATTTCACGTTCGATGTCCTCTTTGTTGGAACTTGACTCGTAGCTGGGAGCATCTGCCATTATCGCCGAAAATAGTTGATTTTTACGTCCTCATAGCGAAAGCTTTTAGGGACATGTCTTTCATTCACGATAGTCTTGGCATTTATACGTCACTTGCGGAATCCCGGACTCTCGTCTCTTTCCGTACTGTGCTCGGCAATCTCCGTGGCGAGTCACGATTTGGCTACTTGCACGACCCGAAACACGGATAGAAGTGAGTTACAGAAGAAAAGTAACACGTACATCGAAACACGCTCGATCATACTTTTGAACAACCCAAACATGCTATTTATGGGTGAAGACCCCTTTAAGTTTATTGGAAGTTTTTAAAATGTGATTTTTGTTTCCTTCTGGTTTTAGGATATATACTAGGGTCTGGTTAAAAGATTTCTTTTAAGTCTTTTTAAACCCATTGCCATTTAGTAACGTAGATTACAATGTTTTGACGACAATGGTTAAAAAATTCGTGTGTTTCTGTATCAGTCTGAATGTCAGCATCAAGTTTACTTGAGAAAACTACAAGCCACCAAAGCTTATTTGAGGCAAAAGACACCTTTAGGTAGATTGACAGAGCATCATAGGTGTATTTGAAAAAAAACTAACCCTCTTTGGCGACATGCAACTTTTGACACTTTTATCTCATTTAAAGACGTCCTGTGAGAGTAACCTGCTTCCCAGATGCCTGATCGGACGTTCATAACAAACATTGACACGTATAATTTTGTTTTGTGTGGTAGCATTCAATTTAGACTCCAATAAGAGAGTAGGTCAAAGCACAGACGCGCCTTTGTACATCTTTCTGCATTCATGCGCGAACGCACACAGCGTGCATGCACGTGTTCAGAAGGGGGGGGGGGGGGGGGGGTCGGGGGAAGCAGTGTACTCTGCATTATCTTCACCTTCCCACAAAAAAATACACACACACGCACACACACACAACACACACACAGACACAACACACACACACACACACACACACACACACACACACACACACACACCCCCTCTCTCTCTCTCTCTCTCTCTCTCTCTCTCTCTCACAGAGAAAAAATCTAACACAGAGAAAAATCTGCGTTGCCGCCGGTACGGGGCGAGAGCTTGAAGTTGACCTGTTCCCATTGGACCGAGGTGTTATTTCTATGACAAAGTAGTCGTCCTCCTCCCGGTGGGAAAAAGAAAATTCGGGGAGAAACCAGCGGAACAAGATCTACGCAGCTTAGTGTAGTCTGCAAGTTAGGCCAGACGAGATCGACTGGAGGCGAGTGCAGCACACTGTTGTTGCCCACGAGGAGAACAAACAAACAAACAAACAAGCAAGCAACCAAAAACATTCTCTTGTTGAGATTCTTCTTCTTCTTCTTCTTCTTCTTCTTTCTTTCTTGAAAAACCTTCAGTTTTTCTTTGTCCATCTTTTATAATTTTTCCTATACTTTACTGTTCAAAAATTCAGTTTATGTCTTTGTATCCTTTTTGTAGTTGTTTGTCGTATATTTCTTTCTCCCTTTCTTTCTTTCTTTCTTTCTTTCTTTCTTTTCTTTCTTATTTATTTATTTTGTTGTTGTTGTTGTTTTGTTTGTTTTCTTTTGTTTCTTTTGTTTGAAAACTTGCTCGTGTCCGTCTTTCATTATTTTTGTACTTCATTGACCATTTCTATGTTTATTCTCAATTTTTGCTTTGTTTTGTTGTCTATTTTTCTCTTCTTTGAAAACATGCTCATCGTATCTATTCCTTCTGTACTTTTCTTCTTGTTGTTGTTATTGAAAATTTCTGTGTTTGTCTTTGGCAACCTCGACCCAGCAGACCTGGAGACAGCAGCTTCAGACCGAGTCAGCTGGCCGGTCCACCATCAAGGCCGGCATCAAGCAAGCAGAGCAGAGCAGAGGAGAGAGGCCCAGTGGAAGAACGGAGGCGCCGCAGATGGGCAAAGGATGGCGTCGGCACCCACAGACACTGATGACGGAGACTTCACCTGCAGCAACTGCAACAGAGTCTGCCGCTCGAGGATCAGGCTCTTCAGCCACAGCGGGCGCTGCAACTCCACAACTGACTGATCCATGGCGCAACACCATTGTCTCTCCAGACAGATGGATGGTAACTGTGTGTCATTTGTGCTTTGTTTTGGTGTGCATTTCTTTCTTTTTTTGTTTGTTGATGTCTGTCTTTCTTTCTATCTATCGATCTTTCCTTCTTTCTTTCTATCTTCCAGTCTTCTGTACTCCCTTTCTTTCATTCTATCTTTCTTCCTCTGTGTGTGGGGTGTGTGTGTGTGTGTGTGTGTGTGTTGTGAGAGAGAGAGAGAGAGAGAGAGGAGTGTGTGTGTGTGTGTGTGTGTGTGTGTGTGTGTGGTGTGTGTGTGTGTGTGTGTGTGTGTGTGTGGTGTGTGTGTGTTTTGCAGGTGCGTATATGTATGAGTGTGTGTGTCATCAGCAACACAGTGAGGCAGACCAACCAGGCCTGGTGAGGTAGGAACTGACACAAGTTGGTGCTTTCTGTGTAGCTTCCGTGTTCTCTGCTTCGCCGTCCGGTCAAAGCATTCCAACATATTCATAGACTATGGACGACAACTTCAGAACCCAAGGTATAATATGAAGCATGTCACACTGGATAATGTTGTCGCTGTATGACATTGTTGGTGATTAAAAATCGGAGAATGAATCCACTGTGAAGGCGTTTGTGTCCTATTTTTCTCTATTGCAATGAGAAACACCAAACAGCATGAACTCTTTTTGTCATGACTGAACAGCAGGCGTTTCAAGTCTGTTCACACCTGTAGATGTGATTCTCCAAGACTGTATCTGAGCGGAGAGCTTGGTCTTTGAAAAGGAGTACCAAACCCATTTGGCTTTCCTCCTCGCCTGGCTGTCGACATGAGCTCTGGATACGGTTTTCGATGGAAAAATACTCTGTGGAAATGGACCAGTAATGTCAATACATTTTCAGTTGTATTTATCATGGACATAGAGTCATTAACAACATTTCGATCGGGAAGTCTGAATTTCGTAGAGTGACAATTAGCGCACAACTCCGACAATGACACAAAGTGGAACGAAGAAGACGACTGTTCCAGACAGGTCGCATCGTCAGTCATGTCGTAGAGTCGCAAACTTGTACGGAAAAGATCGTAGGCATGCGATCCACGAAATGACAGCTTACGCAATTGACTTGGAATGAACGTTTTCGGATTCGACAGTTTTTCTCACAAAATTTTGGCAAATCAAGAAGTAGTCCAGGTTTGGTCGGCGGAAGATGAAAAATGGCACCAAAACTGATTGTGCGAGAAACAGTTTAGGGAAAATATGGGCTTTTTGGTCCAAGGTATAAAAATACATTCATTGTTGCGATTTTAGCGAAGTATATATAGTAATGATATAGGTTCCGAGGCACTTATGTTAAAGAGTTGACACAAAACAATCCAGATTCATCAATCAAGGGAGGTAAGGGGAAGGTAACTCCTAAATAAACCATTTCAACTGGCGGGTGATCGATGAAAAATGACGCCAAAATCGATCGTGCAAAATGCCAGTTTAGTTTAGAAAATATAGGCTTTTCGGTCCAACACAGTCATAAAGAATCAAATACATTCATTTGTGTGACTTCAGCGACATAGACATAATAATGATATAGGTTCTGAGGCATTCCCATTTGAAGGAGTTGACCCGAACTAATCCAAGGTTGATCAATCAGGGAGGTAAGGGGAAAGGTAACTCCCGAACAGACCATTTCATCTGCTGATGGTCACCACGAGAGATGTGCCCATTTGAGCACCTGGCTACATAGACCTTCACTTGCTGATTTTATTTGTCAGTTGTTCCTGTTGATATTAGTTCTCTCTGAAACACATTGCTCTCTGTGGATTTGTTGTGGCTAAGGCTGTGTTCGGTTGAACTAAAGTGTTTTTTGTGTATGGGAGAGCGTCATTAATGAGCAGCGTGGCGAAAATGCACAGAACAATGACACGTAACAATAGCAACAGCAACCACCACAGTAACGATATCAGTCACCACCACAAGATAAAGGTTCACCGGAACTAAATCGTTCGTCTTTTTGAACCCCCCCCCCCCCCCCCCCGCCCCTTCCAGCTCCCCTCTTCATATTTATTGTCCATACTCATTCTCTCTGATTCAATACAATCGGCTTTATGTTCACTCCATTTGTAGACCTTTTCGTGCGTTTCTTCGTGCGCACGAAGTGAATCGATGTTGAGAAAAACAACGAAAGAAACCTTGGAAAAAAAAAAAAAAAAAAAAAAAAAGCAAAGGGCAGTAATTCTTGCAAGAAAACAAAGGGCAATAATCGGTTGGGGTTGATCAGGAATATCTTCATTGGAATCGCTCTTTGTGGGATTGAATCAGCCTTTTCTTTCAAAACAATAAAAGGACTATGCCGCTTAACAAACAAAACAAACAAATGACATAAAAAAAAAAACACGCGACGCGTACGAAGAAGCACAGTAACTTTGGCCCCATCATGATGAAAAAAAAGTGAGTGAGTGCTCGTTTTTCGTGTTGAATGGTCCCAAATGGTGTTTCATGTTGCCTGAGGAACAAGACAAAAGAGGTCTGGAAAGGCGTCGTGTTTGTCTTGTCATTGGTTTGTCCGGCGGCGTAGTCATTTCTCTTGGAACTAGGTTTCCATTTCCGCCTGCAGTCCCTCCCCCGACTCCTTCCCTCCCTGCCCCGCCCCTGCATGATGGTATGACAGTAGTCACGTCAGTGTGAGCACAACACCTGTGCTGGCTCCTGATCCCCTTTACAGTTGGAGGTGGAGAAGGCATTGGGGGTACAGGCCGTGACCTGAGCAATGACCCTCTGCTACACAGGAGTTTTTCTGACAGTTGATTGTACTGGGCTCCAGACTGATGTGGTCTGGCAGTATCAGATGTTATTTGGGCAGAGGTGGGACGCATCCACATCTAGGGGTGGGAATGCACCCTGTCCCCGAAACAGTACATAGCTCAGTCTATGCACGGTACACCTAACGTATCCGTTTGGCCCAGGAGTTCCATTGAATAACCAACATACTCCGTTTTCTGCAATGGTGTAGCCTGGGGATTGAACAGACGGCGTATAAGCGTATCCATTTTGAGTTGGAAGGTTGCCATGCAACATTGTGTGTG
>JAMYXO010008837.1:0-10404 GCA_033310375.1 Conus canariensis
TTTAAAAAAAGGGGGAATTTTTTTGTGGGTTTTTTACTTAAAAAAAAAAAAAAAAAATTTTAAAATTTTTTTTTTTTTTTTTTTTTTTTTTTTCCAAGGAAAAAAACCCCTTTTAAAAAAAAATTTTTTTTTTTTAAATTTTGTTTCCCGGGCCCAATTTTTAAAAAAAAAAGTTTTGGGGGGCCCCCTTTTTTTTAAAAAAAAGGGGGAAAAAAAATTTTAAAAAAAAAGGAAGGGGGGAAAAAAAAACCCCCCCCCTCCCAAAAAAAAAAAAAAGTTTTTCCCCCCCCTTTTTTTCCCAAAAACCCCCAACCCTTAAAAAATTTTCCCCCTTTTTTTCCCCCTTTAAAACCCCCCCCCCCAAAGGGGGGCCCTTTTTTTTTAAAAAAATTTAACCCCCTTTAAATTTAAAATTTTTTTCCCCCTTTTAAAAAAAACCCCCCCCCTTTTAAAAAAACCGGGTTTTTGGGTTTTTTTCAAACCCCCAAAGGGGGGGGGGTTTTTTTTTTTAAAAGAAATTTAAGGTTTTTTTTTTGGGGGAAAATTTTTCCCCCAAAAAAAACCCCCGGGCCCCCAAAAAATTGGGGTTTTTTAAAACCCTTTTTGGGGGGGTTTTTTTTTTTTTAAAAAAAATTTTAAAAAAAAAAAAAAAAAAAATTTAAAAAAAAAATTTTTTCCGGGGGGTTTTTCCCGGGGAAAAAAAAAAAAATTTTTTTTAAAAACCAAAAGGAAAAAAAAAAAAAAAAAGGAAAAAGGTTATTGTTAAAAAAAAACCCCAAAAAAATTTCCCAAAAAACCAAAAAAAAAAACCCCTGAAATTTTTAAAAAAATTTTTTTTTTTTTCCCCTTTTAAATTTAAAAAAAAAAGGGAAAAAAGGGGGAAAAATTTCCCTTTTTTTTAAAAAACCAACCCTTTTTGGGGGGGGGAAAAAAAAATTTTTTTTTTTAAAAAAAATTTTTTTTAAAAAAAACCGAAAAAAACCCCTTTTTTTTTTTCCTTTTTTTTTTTTTTGATTTTTTCCTTTCCTTTAAAAAAGGAAAAAAGGAAAATTTTTTTAAAAAAAAACCCGGAAAACCCCCCCCCGGGGGAAAAAAAAAAAAAAAAGAAAATTCCCCCAAACCCCCCCCTGTGGAGGGGCCCCCAAAATGAAAGGTTTTTCAAAAGGGGGGCCGGGGGGTTTTTTTTTTTTCCCCCCCAACCCACCCCAAAAAGCAAAGTCCGGGCCCGGCCGGCTCTGGGGAAGGGAAAAAGCGATGCAATGGTAGGTACGGGCCTTTCCCGAAAACCTTTCTGAGACACTTTTTTTAACATCCACTAAACAGAAAAAATTTCAGAAAACAAAGGAAATGAAAAAGGACCAGACGGGAACCATTAACCCAAAAACCGGGAAAAAGAAGCAGGGCTGGATTAAAACATGCCCTCAGAAACCCAGAAAACCAAAACACCCCCCTGGGGGTCTGAACGGAACCAACAGAGCAAAGAGGGGATCCCCAGAAAAAAAAAGGGTGAAGAGCACTGGGGCCCAAGGGGGCCAAAGAGAAAGAGCCCCCAACTAAACAAAGGGCAAAAAGGGAAAACCAGCCAAGAGCCAAATTTTCGCTAAAGCCCTTGTTCCCCAACTCAACAGAGGCAAAAGGCCAGCCAAGAGCCGAATCTGCTCATGCCCTTTTAAACCCAACTAAACCAGAGGCAGAAAGGCACCCAATAGCCGAATCTGCTCATGCCCTTGTTATAAAAGGGGCCAAACCCCCCCCAAGTGAAGGGTCCTCTTTTTTCCCTTATGAAAGAACTTGAAAAACTGAAGCGACAAAAGACATGCGTCATACAACAACAAACTAAAGTTTAAAAACTCATCCCTTTACCATTCCCCCCCCTCCCCCCTTCGCAGTTGGGGAGGATAACATACGAATAAAATTTTGTTTTTTATTTCCCAATTTTATTTAAAATCCGATCAGAACAAACAGCACAATGAGGTAATCGGGGGGCAAACACTGGACACCAACACACAAAAACACACTGGCCCTGAAACACCTGTGCCATTTTCAGAGATCACCCCTTTCTCCCCCCTTTTGGGGCCCCGGGGGTGTCGTAAAGGAACTGAAAAAGTGAAAAGGCCACCTTGGTGAAAAAAGGGGTGCCAGACCGTCCCTCCATTTTCTTGTCTGCTTCTGCAGCTCCGTGCGCTTCTCTGGCGTGAAATTCCCCTGCCCGACCCTGCTCCGTCAACTGGGTTGACTGGGGGGCCAGTCTCCGCATGCCTTGTCCAAGTCCTTGCGCCGGAACTTGATCTTTTCCCGGTGCCTTCGGGTTTCCCGGGACACCTTTCCCCCAGTGGACAGGGTTTCAGGGCAGTGTTCATGTTTTAAGAGGAAGTAATTTTGAAACATTAAAAACCCGCTTTACATTGATACAGGGGAACTTAAGAAAATTTTAGGAACTGGTGGAACTTGAAACAAATGCAAGCTCAGTAGGGGTTAAAATGAAAAAAAAAAAGACCCAAATTTTTTCTTTTTTGGGTTTACCAAAAAAATTGGGGGAATAAAAAAAATGTTAGTACCAACAATCCATCTGTTTTTAGACAAATTTTGCGCATACCTCCTACAGGTGAAATTGATCCTGGCGGGGATTTTTGGGGGGTTTTAAGAAATTGGGGGCAAGGGTTTTTCTTAGGGAAATTTTCATCCTAAATTCAATGTCAGGTATACAAACATGCGCCCACACCTTGGTTTGCATTGCTTTCCCTTTTTGCGATTTTTCTTTCTTAAAAAGTATAGCTTTTTTGAATCTCATAGATAAGTTATATATGAAAATTTCACAATTAAAATAAAGATTTAAAAGAAACCCGGGGTTTTCAACACTGCTGAATTTCAAATTCCTCTCTTTGTTAATACACAAAGCTAATTTTCGGTTTGCATTTCTAGTTTCTATATTTTGTATTCCATTTTTCCCATTCTATGAAAGAAAAAAATTTCGAAATTCTGAAGATACAAAAATTTTGTTACCCCCCCTCCCCTTTTTCCCAAAATTATTTTTTTTAGAAAACCAAAACAAACAAAAACAAACTCAAAAGAAATTGGCAGAAGAACAGGTGGGGGCTCCAAACATTTATTTAGGGGTGAATTGTATCAAAAAGAAAAGGGGGGTGGGGGGGGAGGAGCGAAAAAAGGGGGTGTTTTTTGCTGGGGGGAAGGGGAAGGGGCAGGGGTAATCAGTTAAGTTTCCCTGAGGGCCCCCCCTGACAGTTTTGAAAATACATGGGTTTAAAACCGGGGGGCCTACAGGCATGATTGAACAAATTTAAAAATTTTGCTGACAAAAAAACAAAGGGGGAAAATATTTTCCCCCCGTAAAACCCCAGGGTTTTGGTCATGCCTTTCCCTTTAAAACACTGGAATTTTCTGAATCCAAATTCCACAAATTTTATTTTTCTTTTTTTCTTAGGAGACTGAATCAAGTTAAATTTTTTTGGGTCCCCCCACACAAACCCCACCTGCTTAGGGAGTCACAAAAAATCTCCGTGGGCGGGTTGATTGGGAGGGTCCACCACGACCCCAGGATTTCCCCCTCTCAGCTCTCCGTAGGGGGGGATGTGATTTATGATTGGGGGGTGGTTTCTCCCTCCCGGGCATTCCAAAGATGTAAAGACCCAAAATTTTGCATTGGGGGACATTCTGTTGACCCCCAATATGCCAAGCATTGTCCCTGTAACCCTCAAAAGGGGACAACAGTGGAAATGACAAAAAATAAAAGGGGTAAAAAAAAACAAAAAAAAATTTTAGTTGAGATGGTTCATTCGAGCCCTTTATGAAGAATATCTGAACACCCAAAAACACACAAAAAAACAACAGTTTTAAATGTTAAAAGTTAGAAAATTTAGCAGAACATTGTGAAAACATTTAGAAAGAAAGACAAAAAGAGAGGAGGAAACAGATGAAAAATACCCAGATGATTAAGGAAAAGGGTGGATGACAATTCCTAAAGTCCAAAGATGGGCAACGCGGGCCCAAAGGGCCCCTCCAAAATTTCAACTCTAAGTGTCCCCAAATTTAAAAAAAACAGACACAAACCCAATTACTTTAAATTTAAGGCCCATAAATGTTTGAAAACCCCCAAAAAATTTGTTGCCTGACCAATTTCACTTTTCTGAATCTTCATTTTAAAACCCCAAAGACCTCTGCCCTCAGAAACAAAAGCGTCACCACAACCTACAGTGTTTCTTCCACGGACAGACAGCCCGGGATGCTAAACCCTTTTATGCCGGCCCGAGAAGCCCCGCCAGTTGGCAAAGATGAAGAAACGGAAGTTCTTCCCGGGGGGAAAGGGCCTTGATGGCCTGCGCTTTTTTTGTAGGCCCCAAGTTTAGGGAACCACACCTGGCCAGCTTGCTGGATCACCCGAAACACCAGTTTTAAACAATGCAGAAATATTGAAGCATTTGTGGGATACATACATATGTACAGTCAAAAACCCGCTGTACCCCCAAAAACAACAAAGGGCGACAAAATTTCTTCTAAAAAACAGATTTGTTGAAGTGAGGTATTTTTTCCTATGAACCCAAACCCAAAACAAAAAAAAAAAAAAAGAGTGGGGAACCCTTTTTTTTTAAGGAGGGTTTTTTTTTCTGGGCTCCCACAGCAAAACAAAAACTAAAATTTCCCGGGCTTTTTCCCAAAATTTTTCTCTAACCCTTTAAAAATTTAACCCTTTTTTAAGTTTTTTAACTGCACAAAAAAGCAGGAAAAAAAACATTGGCAAACCATTTCCCCCAAACGCACTGTTTTTAAAGGGAGTGAGCTTTTTCCCCTTTACAAAAAACCCGTCCCGAACACGATTTTTTCTTTATTTCCTTGTTTTTTCACTTCTGGTATGGGGCTTACTTTTAAAAAAAACCCAAAAGAATTCTTTTCTGGTTCGATTGTATCCTGGGTTGACCTGAGCTTCCTTTGAACATTTTGGTTTTTCTCATTCGCAAGAAAAGCTATTTTTCCCCTTTTGTCCTGACTCCTACCCAAAAATTTTACTGTCTGAAAAAAAAAAAAAAAAAAAAAAAAAAAAGGGCCCCGTTTTTTCCGGGGACTTCACACATTTTTTTTTAAACCCATTTTATTCCTTTTTCGGAAAGTTTCCCACAGAAATTGATATGTGTGTTTTACGCCAAGTTTTGGGTTATGATTAAACAAGGTCCCGGGGAAACTCCCTTGGTCCAAACCCAATTTTTGCTGGGCCCGCAGGCAGGGTTCATTTCCCCACATTTCTGGTCTCCACGGACAACCAAACCCCCCAGGAATGCCGCCCAGTCTGGCCCTGCCCACCACCACAGTCTCCGCCCACGGCTTCCCTGATCTCGTCAAAGGGAAACCCCCATCAAAGAAACCCCGCCTGGGAAATGCTTGGCTCTGAGAGGGGATTGCCTAGGAAAAATATAACCATGATTGTTTTGTTTAAAAAAATTTCCCCAGCTTGCTATTCCCATAGTGCCCAAAAACCTGGCCCCAAATAGTCCTTTAAAGGGCTATTTCTTCAACTTAAAGCCCCGCTTTATATCAATGTTGGGATATCTGTTTTTAAAAATTGCCATAACCCTTTATCCCTTTGGAAAATTCCCCTTTTTTTAAACCATGTGTGACTTTTACGAGGAAAAAAAAAAACGATTTATTTCAAATGCATAACTATATTATCTCCACCAAAAGTTACATACTTTCTTGTCCCCCTTTGGGTAGGGAACATTCACCTGATTCTCTACATTATATTTTGGTTCAAGAAAAAAATTACAATTAAATTTTTCCCCCTATTTAATTGTGCCAAACCCTAATATTGTTGCCCCTTTTGCTCAAATAAATGGGAAAATGCAGTTTTAAAAAAATCATTCGGGTTTAAGTATTGGGAACAAAGTGACTTCTATGACCAAACTGAGTTAAAAATCAAAATTATGCACGGACCCGAAGAATGATAATTTTCAAACCCGAAAAGTAAAGAGGAAAAAACCCAAAGGGGGAAACAACCTGGGAAAAAAGAGGAGAGAGAAATTTTAAGCGCGGGAAATTTTAGACAGGGGTTTCTTTTTTAAGATTTAAAGATCCAAAAGGAAATTCCCCCCCACCTAACCCCCCCTTAATCAAAGGGGAAATGGGGGTGGGTGGATTGGGGGTGGGGGGAATAATTTCATAGCTACCAAAGTTACAATTAAGATTGGGATTTTTCACAGCTTAACCCTTCCTGCCCCTAACCCTACTCCCAAATCTAACCCAAAAACAAAAACACTGGGGGAAAATTTCCTTTCAGCGAAGCCCAGATAAGATACAAGTGAAAAAACCCACTGGGCCCGGGGCTTTTGCGCCCCGCCCGCATCCAGGAGGGTCCCTAAGGGGTCTTTGGGGGGCAAAGAATTTCCCCATTTTCCCACGGGCGGGTCCATTGACTCCACAAAGGGCAGCCGTCCTCCATGGGAAATGTGAGGGAAAACAACCGGGGAAACAAAAGACTTCTAGCTTTCAATTTCCCCCCATACCCCTCTCCTCTTTTACAAAAATTCAACATAAAAAAAATAAACCCTGGGGGGAAATTTTTTACCCAAAGTTTGTTTTTTTTATAAATTTTCGGGTGTTTCCCCCCGAAATCTAATTTTTTTTTTACTTTAAATATGACAAAAATTTAAAAGCCGAAGGTTGTTTCTTCCTTCAACCGCAATTTTGGGTTTTAAAAACCCCTATTTAAATTTAACCCCAACAAACACTTTGGGGGGGTTTTCCCCCCCGGGGGGGTTATTCGACCTTTTACCCAAAACTAAAATTTTTTTTACCACTAAACTGTTGGGCCGCCCAAACCCAGCCCCAAAATTACTTGGACCTTTTTTTTTGATTTAGAAAAATTTTCCCCGTTTAAAAACACTGAAACCAAAAAAATCAAAACAACCCGGGGGTTTTTTTAACAAACACTTTTTTGCAAAAAAATGGCAAAAAGCCCCCTTTTTTTATGTTTAAAACCATTTTTGCAAAGTCCTTTTTTAAAAAAAAACCTTTCCCCGTTTAAAAAAAATTTTTTCTGCAACCAACAATGGAAAACAACCCCAAGTCCCCCCCTTTTTCAAAAATTTTGAAAAAAGGAAAAAAACCCCAAGGGCCCCTTTTGCCATGTTTAAAAAATTTTCTGAACCCTAAATGGCAAAAAAACCCCCAAATTTTTTAGCAAACCTTTTCTAACCAATTAAAAAAAGAGCCCCCTTTTTTTTCAAAAAAACCCCCATTTTAAAAAACCCCAAAAAAGCCCAAATTTTTTTTTTGCCCCCCCCCATTTTCAAAACAAAAAAAAACCCCAACCCTTTTAAAAAAAACCCCCCCGCAACCCAACCCAAGGAAAAGGAATCCCCTTTTTTCCCCCTTTTTACCCATTTCCCAAACCAATCAACGCAAAACAAGCCAATCCCATTTTTTTTTAAAAAAAAAACCAAAAAAACAAAAAGTTTTTCCCGTTTTTAAAAACCCTTTTTAACCCCCTCAACTTTGGAAAACAACCCCTCCCAAATTTTTATGAAAAATTTTTTGCCAAACAAAAGAAAACAAACCCCCCCCCAAAATTTTCCCTGTTTTAAAAAAACGCAAACCAAGCAACTGGGAAACAACCCCCCAAAACCCATTTATGTTCTAAAACCCCTTTCCAAAAAATTTTTTGGGAAAAAAAAACCCCCAAATTTTTAGCCAAATTTTTTTTGAAAATCAATGAAAACAACCCCCTTTTTCCCATGTTTAAAAAATTTTTTTGAACCAATTTTAAAAAAACAACCCCAACCCATTTTCCCTGCAAAACCCCTTTTTAAAAAGCAAATAAACAAAGTCTTAAAAAAGAACTTTAAACAAAAAAAAAAAAAAAATTTTAAAAAAAAATTTTCCCTTTTTGGGGGGCCAAATGAAAAACTTGGCCCAAAACCCCCAAACAATTAAACAAGGGGTTTACCTTTTTTGTCTTTTTGCCCCCTGGTTGTTGCTTTTAAAAAAAAAAAACCCTGCAGCAGATAAGCAGTTTTCGTCAAATTCAAAAGAAAATTAAATTTTTTCCAAAAAAAATAAGGGTTTCTAATTAAAATGGCCAAAAATGTGTTTTTTTGAAATTTTTTTGTCATTTTTGATTCCCCCATCTGTAAATTTTTTCCTTTATCCATATTTTGGAATATGTTCTGATTCTTAATCTTTTTTGGGAAATCCTGAAATTGGGGAAAAAAAATTACTTTTCCTTTTGGGCCCCGTTTTTTTTTCCCCCGAAGACCCCCATAACCCCAAATGGGCCCCTACCAAAATGCAAAATCACCTAAAATCAGAAAAAAAAACAAAATCCAAAAAAACAAAGAAAACAAAATTTTTTAAAACGGGGAAAAACTTTCAAAAAAATTTTTTTTAAAAGGGAAAATTTCTTTTTTTTCCTTTTTCTAAAGCAAATTTTTGGGTTAAAATTTTTTTTTCTCCCCCCCTTAGGGAAACCTCCATCGGAAAACCTTTAAAACCCTTTTCAATGTAACTGGGCGGGTTAACCTTTAGTGGGAAAAACTTTTCAACTATGACCCAAAGGTTGAAAGTAAAAAAAATTAATTAAACCCCGCTTGCCCCCTTTTCTAACCAAGATGTTTTTATAAAAAACAACAATGGAAAAGCAATATCCTGCTTTAGCTTAAAATTTAAAATTGAAATTTTAAATCTTTAAAAACTTTTTTTAACAAAAACAGGCCTACTTTCACACAAAAAGGGGCCCAAAAGTTTGTAAAGGCAGTGGTGTCGGGGTTTTAGGGGACACTAAATCGTCCCAGTGTGACCCGATGGCTTGATTTTTTTTTCGGGCACCGGGAGCAGGTAATCAACGCTCTTCTTCTGCACCATTTTTCGAGTCCAGACCCACCCCTGAATTTAAAATTTTCCCCCCCAGAGGAAAAGGGCTATCGCAAAATAAGAACTATTTCAAAAAAAAGCATGGAAACATCCTGACAAAACTTAGGTCTTCGGGAACTTTTAAAAATTCTATTGTCACACAACACATGTAATAGAAGATGACAAATCCATACTTTACTAAACCGGGCACATTCCTACCCCAAGGGAACTCAAAAAAAACCAACACACAACACGAGAAAAACTGACCAGGTTAATGGGTGACCACTTCTTTTTGAAAGGCAGCAGAGGTCTCTCCAGAAATTCAGGGCCTTTACCCCCCAGGTTTCCACCCCCAGCCCCCTTTTCCTTCCCCTTTGCCATAGATCAAATCATCTTGTTTGTAGCCCAGCCGACCCAGACCCCAATACCAACCAAAAACTAAAACCCAAAGAACTTGTGCAAATCAAAACCCAAGTTTTAAAAACCCTAAAACCAAATTACGGGTCACCCAATCAAAAACCCCAACCTTCAGTGCAGCCACAGCCCACCCTCACATCTGATCATGGATATCATTTTCAAACCCCATCAAGGCAAATACGAAATCACAAAAACCTAACTGAAATTTAAAAATACTGTCATCAACCCTGCCAAGCAAACCCCAAAGAAAAAGAAAGGAAAAATTAAAGATCCTTTTTGGGGCCTTAACTCGCCCAAAATTTTTCCCTTTAAATTTTGCCCGGCATTAAAAAAATGCAAAAGATCAAGAAAAACGACCTAAAGGAATGATCTTGGGTAAACCCCTTCGAAAATTTTCCCAGCCAAATCACAAAGAATACACATAAAAAATGATAACCCAGGGCCCTGACAAAGGCAACCCGGGGAAAATGAGGGGAGATACGTGAGATACTGGTTTCCCCTTTCCCCATCTGCCTTTGGGGGCGGAAAAGAGACCTCTAATTTATTTCCCCAGTCCCGGGGGTACTTTTTCCCCCCCCCCGTTAAATTTAATTCTCCCGACAAAATTGGGGCTGTCCCCTTAAACCCAAAGATGTCGGGGGATCTTGTATTGGACTTTTCCCTGGCTTTCCCCAATCAGCTTTCCCCCCTCAGAAAAGTTTTTGGCGCTTACTTTCTTTTAAGTCATCAGGTCGCAGGTAGAAAGGGATTTGGGAAACCCCGTCCCAAAAAAGGCAAAAAAATTACACATTCCCCAGACTCTGTGTCAAAATTTTATGAAACAAGCAGAACGCAAGGTTTTTCAGCAAAATTTTGGGGAAAAAAATAAATGGATTTTAAATTTTCCCGGATCAAAAAATTATAAATCATTAACAATATAAAAAGTGTCCCCTTTAAAAAAACTGGGAAATTTCTCAACCCCTTTGGGGAACAACATCTGTTTTAAAAAAAATTTTTAAAAAATGGGAAATATAAAAAAACAAAAAGCTTGTTCAAGCCTTGAAAATTTATCAGGATTTTTTTTGGGGTGGGACGCCCAAAGGGTCTTTTATGGGTGCGGGGGCTTGATTTTTCAAAATCTGGGGTGTCAGGGGG
>JAMYXO010008838.1:5000-10403 GCA_033310375.1 Conus canariensis
GAGAGAGAACGGGGAGAGAGAGAGAGAGAGAGAGAGAGAGAGAGAGAAAGAGAGACACAGAGAGAGAAAAGAGAGAGAAGAGAGAGAGAGAAAGAGAGAAAGAGAGAGAGAGAGATGGGAGGTGACAGAGAGACAGAGAGAATCAAGTTCCATTACGTTTTTTTTTTCCCCAAAGAACTTAGAGGAGAGGGGAGAGAGAGAGAGAGAGAGAAGAGAGAGAGAGAGGAAAACAGACAGACAGACAGACAGACAGACAGACAGACAGACAGACAGTTAGGCAGTGACAGAGACAGAGAGGCAACAGTCAGACAGTGACTGTGAGAGACAGAGAGACAGACATAGAGAGTATGAACATAGTCTCACACAACACACACACACACACACACACACACACACACACACACACAAAACACCACACACACACACGCCTTCCACAGCTCCTACCCAAAACATGCATACCTCTTCAGCTTTCTTCTCCATCTCCTGCATTTCCGCCCGTCCTTGGCACGGGCATGGCGCCTCAGCCTCTCGAAAGGTCGGCAGCACCTTGTCCTGCGCCAGTTGGTCCGCAGCTCGCAGAATCGTTCCCGTGACTGAAGAGGATCCGGAAGACCGCCAGCTGAAAAAACCCCCCAACACATCTTGTAGTTGCTGAAGATACGGCATCCATGAGTGAATCTCCTAGCTGACATCATCTTAGCTGGACATGGGAATCCTTCAGTAATATTGTTGCAGTTGAAACCCTTTTTTTAACTGGAAGCCATCTTAAAGGGCAAAAGTTCTAGTTAACATGTTTTTTTCCCTTTTTTTCAAGATATGGACGTCCATGAATCACCATCTGTTTTGAAGTCTTTGCTGGGAATGGACGTCCATGTATAAATTTCTTTTTTTTTTATCTAAAAAGGGACGCCGTAAATAAAATCTTCAATGTGCTGTTTATGATTAAAAAAAAAAAAACTCTAACCTCCCCTGTCCCCCTGATCCCGATTAAATCTTGATTTTTAAACTTCTGGTTGTGGGTTTTTGGCTATGGACGTCCGTAGCTAAAAATTTTGTTTAACGTCTTCGCTGGAAACGGATGTCCACAAGAAGTCATGTGCCTCTATTCTCATGCTAACTGCAACCTAGGGAGTATTGTTTTTTTGCACTGTTAATGGAGGAGGAAGACGAACAGGAGAAAGAGGATAGGAGGAGGAGGAGGGAAAAGGAGGAGGAGTAGCAGGACAAGGAGGAGGAGGAGGAAGAGGAGGAGGAGTAGCAGGGCCCAAGGAGGAGGAGGGGGAAGAGGAGGAGGAGTAGCAGGACAAGGAGGAGAGGAGGAAGAGGAGGGGGAGTAGCAGGACAAGGAGGAGGAAGAGGAGGGGGAGAGGAGTAGCAGACAAGGAGGAGGGGGGGAGGAAAGGGGGAGGAGTAGCAGGACAAGGAGGAGGAGGGGGAGGAGGAAGAGGAGGAGAGTACAGGGCAAGGAGGAGGAGGAGGAGGGAAGAGGAGGAGGAGTAAGCAGGACAAGGAGGAGGAGGAGGAAGAGGAGGAGGAGTAGCAGGACAAGGAGGAGGAGGAGGTAGGAGGAAGAGGGGGAGGAGTAGCAGGAAAAGGAGGGAGGAGAAAGGGGAAGAGGAGGAGGAGTAGCAGGACAAGAGGAGGAGGAGGAGGAGGAAGAGGAGGAGGAGTAGCAGGACAAGGAGGAGGAGGAGGAAGAGGAGGAGGAGGAGGTGGAGGAAGAGCAGGAGGAAGAAGAGGAGGAGGAGGAAGAGAGGAGGAGAGAAGGAGAAGAAGAACAAGAAGAGGAGGAAAAGGGGGACGGGGGGGAGGAGGACGAGGAGGAAGGGGAGAATGGCGAGAAACCTCTTTTATGCTGCCTTTCTCCGCCAGGCCGATTACATCACGGAAAAAACAACGCAAGTTTCAAATCGCAAACCGTGGTGTGTATCAAACTGAAGGGTAATTATCCCGGTCATCTGACATGCATGATCGTTGGAGCGGATAAATCATGTCCCCAAAGCGGACACAGGCTTATCTGCTACCCGATCTTATACACAGCTTTTTTATTAAAACCAGAAACAATGTCCCCGCCCTCCTCCACCGGCAAATTAGTTTTTACAGCTAGAATAACTGACATAATCATGAAAGATGAGATAATGAGATGATGAAAGAAGAGAGAGAGAGAGAAGAGGGGAGAGAGAGACAGAAAGGACAGACAGACAGACAGACAAATAGGCAGGCAGACAGACGAAGACAGACAGACAGAGAAACGACAGCAACGAAGAGAGGCAGAGAGAGAGAGAGAGAGAGGGAGGGAGGGAGAGAGAGAGAGAGAGAGAGAGAGGGGGAGAGAGAGCGAGAGAGAGAGAGAGAGAATGTTTGAAATCAATGATCCCCAGACCGGTGACGATCCATCCTGCTGTTTCCGCATTGTCTTTTCAGGATGCAAAAGACAAATCAATCCACAGCCCATCACCATTCAGGTTTTCGCCGCTCCGCGCGCATGACAACATAGAGAGACGTCACCTCCACCGTCCATCACGAGTCGTTCATTTCAAGGTACGGGAAAACACAGACCTGATCGAGAAACTATCGATTTTCCCTTCACACAGCTCGTTTCAACAGCGGGGTGATCAGTCAGTGCTTATATGTATATCACCCCATTTCCACCCCTCTCCTTACCATCCGCCCCCCTCCATTTTCTAAAAGGGCTCCTCCGTTCTACCCCTTCCTGTGGTCCCCTCTTTCTTTCTAAAACCATTTAACAACAACCGCCTTTTAATTTGATAACTAAAGAGTCATGGTAGATCCACACCTCACGGAGGACGAGAAGTTAAAAAAAAAATCAAAATCAGCAAAAGACACTTTGACTGAGCCTCACGTTAAAGGTAAAGGCCATAAACATCGACCAACAACAGACATGCCGACGGATTACCCGGGCCTCAAAGAAAAGGTAAGGGGCAATAAACATCGAACTCAACAACAGACATCCGACGGATTAACCCGGGCCTCAAAGAAAAGGTAAGGGCAATAAAACAAAACATTAACTCAACAACAGATAAGCTAACATATTAAACCTGGGCCCTCGTGGAAAAAAGTGTTGGCAATAAAACAGCTAGGGCCCCGCCGTAAAGATTAGGGCCAAAAAAAACAACAACAGACATTGAATATGATGACAACAAGCAAATACATCACATGGGGCTCAAGAGCAAAGAAACAGACATTCAATCAACAAAAAGCTAGCAAACACATTAACCCTGGGCCTACCGGAAAAGGTAAGGGCAATAAAAACAGACATTAATCAGAACGTAATGGGTAATTTCCAAATGATCTAGAGGCAATGAAACAATGAAACCAACACCTAACAGGCCAAAACTTGACCTGAACAATCACGAGAAAGGCCCAAGACAATGAAACATTTTAGATCAACAACCAACCAGCCAAAATTTGACCTGGGCATCATGCAAGAGGAAAAGGCAATGGAACGTATTAAGTCAAGAACCAAAAGGCCTACATTTGACCTGAACATCACCAAGAGGGAGGGGCAACAAAGCAATGAAAATTAACATGCCAAAGCTGAACCGGGGTTTATCACAAAAGAGGTAAGGGCAATAAAATAGACACCAGTAAACAACCGACAAACCCACCTTCCGGGCATCACGGAAGTAACAGATGCTAGAAAACAGTCTGTCAATTAAAAACAACAACAACACCTCACGCTCTATGGCCTGACGGAACAGGTAGGGACGATGGAACCGTCATGACATCCGACAAACGACAAGCCAGCTCTACCTGGGCCGCAGGAAAATAAGGCAATGAAACTGACATGAAATCAACAGCCAACACCCAACACTTCGAATGGATCCCACAAAAAGAAGCAGAAGCGAAAAAAACAAAATCAAACCAAGAACCACCCAGGCCGGCACTATACCTGACCCCACAGTGGAAAGGCAACGGGGAAGAGGTGGGAGTGGGGGTAAGGGTGGGGGTTTAGGAGCAATAAAGTATAAATCAAATGAACATCCTACCAACAATACTTTACTAGCTTTACGGAACAGTTAGTGGCAATGAAATCGATATTGAGTCAACTACCCACACGTTAGCTTTTACTGGCGACTCACAAAGAGATAAAAAGAAAAATACTACAGACATTTAAAACAACAGCTGGAAAGTCACTACACCTAAGCCTCACGGAAAAGGTAGGAAATAATAAAAAAAACCCAAACGTGTCAGCAATTCGCCTGGACTCAGAGAACAGGTAAACGCAATAGACTAGACATAATATCAACGACCAATTCACCAGCATACTTCCTTGTTACGGAAGACGTACAAATTTTCTTTAAAAAAAAAGACATTAAATTCACACTCAACGATGCAAAGCTTTACCTGATTCACAGAAGAGACAGAGGCCAAAAAAAAGACACGAAGTTGAACCACAACAAGCCAACACTATGCCTGGGACCCCACACAAAAGGGAGAGACAATAGAACAGGACATTAAAAATCAATGAACAACATGCAAACGCTGTCGCTGAATCTTGCAAAAGACGGGGAGGCTACAAAACAGACATCAAATCAACAACCAACCAGACCCAACCCCTTACCCGGCCTCACGGAACGATGAAAAAAAGTACTGAATCAATGACCTATACCACTAGCTTTACCTGCGACTACGGGAAAGCCAGAGATAATACAACAACTTAAACCAAAGCCAACAATAAAGAAGACCTGAGCCCACGGATAGAAAAAATAAAAAAAAAAATGTAGAAATCAAAAACCAAACGCCCCAGCACTATATCGGGATTCAGAAAAACTAATAAAGGAACAAAACACTTTTTCAGTCCACACCACACGCTAACATTTTACCAAGCTCACAGGAAAGGGCAAAGGTGATAAAGAACAAAATCAAAAATGCACAAACCCCCCATTTTCTTTTGGGCCTCAGGGGGAAGAGTAAAGACAACAAAACGCCCTGAATCAAAACCATCTTCCCGACTTCAGGGAAGGGGAAAAGGGGAACAGAAAGACAATGTAATCAACAGAATTTCACCTGACTCCCGTCATGGAAAGGCCCAAAAAACAGACTGTACCCGGGGGCCCCCTTTTACCTGCGCTTCACGAACAGAAAAGGGGCACTTCTCATGCTTGCGGCCACACCCTCCACCACTCGGGGGGGATGTCCACTAAGACTGGGCGGCTGGGCGAGTCCAGAAACAGTGGGGTGAGGGGCGGAGATCTTTTTTCCCCCGCATGCTGTCCCCCGGTGCACGTGGGGCATGACTCAAGTGGCAGCATTCAACGATTAGGGCCCTTACGGGTGAAGACAGGGGTTGAAGGAAAAGGAAAGAAACAACCTGGTGGTTTGTGGGGGGGGGAGAGAGAGAGAAGAGGAGAGGGGGGGGAGGGGGGTGGTTTGGGGGGG
>JAMYXO010008839.1:0-10402 GCA_033310375.1 Conus canariensis
TTTCATAATTTCATAGTAAACGTGGTTTTGGCTAAAGGGAAAGAGAATATTGTTTTACTGCTGTTGAAGGGTTGGCAGGAAATGGGCTGATAACCCCAAAGTGAGTAAGGGGGTGGGGAATGTGTTCAAAATTTCAAGGGGTTAAATCTCATGCCCGAGGGGGAAGTAGGCAAGGAGATGGGAGTTAAAGCTTTACCAAGTAGCCTTTCCTTGATGACTCGGGTAGTAGCAACATTACAGTAGGGGCCTTTACAGTTTGTCAGCAGGTATCCTGTTCCGTTGAGGCGGGGCCAATCCCGCAGTCTACTGCCGTGCTGGCAGGTAGGGGCGCTTTCCAGTGCCTGTTGTTTTCCCGGGAAGGAGACCACCCACCGTCTGCCTTCTGTGGGGCAGCTCTCCTCCGGCTCCCGGGTGTTTCTTGGGGAGTTCTCCGGCGCGGGTTCCTCGCCCCTGTTCAGGCGTCCTGGAGAGGGCGCTGCACCAGGCCTTTTTCCCTCACCCTTGGTTCCAAGGGGGGGCCTAGAGGAGGAGGCGCCCTACGAGCCCCGGACCCGTCGAGGGGGTCTGTTTTTCTTTTGGTGCGTGCCCATCGCAGGGGGGATCATCTGCGGGAAGCCACGGTCACGCCGGGGTGCAGAGTCTTCGGGGGGGTTGTCAGCCTGGAGGGGCCACGTACAGCGCCGAGGACTGGAGCTTTCCCGGGGCCGGGATGGGTTGTCCCATGTTTGTGGTAAAAGGGGGTGTAGCGTTAGGCATGGGGTTGGGGGTGTTAGCTCTGCCTCCTTTTGGGACGTAGTCCCGGGCACATGTAGGGTACTTGTCGTTCCTCCCTTGGGGGACGCAGCGACCAGTTTGGTAGTGGTCCCGGGTTAAAAAGAAAAGGGTGGTCCTGGGAAAGGTGTGGGTGGTAGCGTAGTTAAGAGATTAGGCCCCTTTTGGGAAACCCTTTGTCCCGAGAAAGTTAGTCACCACGTGTCGGGCTATCGCGGTCCCCAGGTCACGAAAATTACCGCAACGGTGTTTCAGGTTGGGTTTGGGGTCTTCCAGGTCATTACGTAGGTGGGGTAGGCCCGGGGAAATTGGGATACTTGTGTGCATTGTGGATGTGGTGAGGGGTGGCCCCAAAGGAGTGTGGTGAAATAAAAAAGCTGCGTGTTTGAAAAACTGTGTTAGTGTGCTGTGTTGTCTGACCTAGTGTGTGATGGGTGGGTAAGGGGGGAGGGCCGTCCCGGGTTAGCGACCGTGACATTTGCATACCTTTTTTTAATGTGGCGTGAGCGCGCGCCTCTGTGTGTGGTGTGTGGTGTGTGTGTGTGTGTGTGGGGTTTTAAGTATGTGTGTGTGTGTGTGGTGTTGTGTGTGTGTGTGTGTGTGTGGTGATGCTGAGTGCGCGCGTGTGTGTGTGTTTTTGTGCGTGTGTTTGTGTGGCGTGCGTGCGGCGGTGTTTGGTGCGTGCGTGGTGCGTCGTATTTCAAGTGTATTTTGTGTTGTTTTGTGTGTTGTGTGTGTGTGTGTGTGTGTGTTGTGTGTGTGTGTGGACGTTGTGTGTCTGTGGTGTAATGTTGTGATTGCTGGGGTTTGAAGAAAGTTTGCTGTATGGATTCATACAACAAAACGTTTTTTTTAAACCCTTTTTGAGCTATGATAACGCGGGGATTGATGATCTTCTCGACCGTTGTCAAACAAAAAACTTTTATCCCCGAACCCAGGCTGTAAAATCAAAGCTATTTTAACGTCCCTTGAACCAAAATTATTTACAACACTACAGTATGTGTTACAAGCGCGCACGTTTTGTGTGTTGTGTGTGTGTTGGTGTGTGTTGTGTGTGTGTGTGTGTGTGTGTGTGTGTGTGCCGCAACATATTAAATCATTTTTTTATTGTGAGTGTATGATGAATGCTCTCACAGAGAGAGAGAAAAAGAGAGAGAGAGAGAGAGAGAGAGAGAGGAGAGAGGAGAAAGAGAGGGCCTTTTTTTCTCACGTTACCAAAATCATGGAAAAAAACTAACCCAAACCTTTTTTCACTCCCTCACACATCACTTTTTTTCTATTTTTCCCCGCTAAAACACCCCCAAGCCTAGGTAACAAAAGTCTCGACCCCCTCACACACCCACGCAAACCCACACTAAAACCCCCATCACCTCCATCACCCCTATCACCTTCCCTCGCTACAACACACACACAACACACAACACACACACAAAACACCAAAACACACACACACACACACACCACCACAACCCCGCCAAAGGCACACAATACGCGCGCGCGGACACACACACACACACCCCACACACACAAAAACACACACACATACCACACGCGCGCGCGCGCCGCGAGCACCACCACTTCACAAAACGCGCGGCGCGGGGCGCCCCACGCAGCACCACCCCCACACCACAAACACAACGCAACCCACCCACCCCACACACACACACACCACACACAAAACAACAGCGCGCGCGCACCCCCCCTCCCGCCCCCCACCCCCGTCCCCCCCGAATTCCCTGGAGTAATTTTCCCCAGGTAATTAGCAAACTTCCTGTAAAAATCCCATGGGAAGGGGAAAAAGGCGTCCCCAGGGGACCCCTTTCTCCCAATCGGAATGATGTCCGGATGCCTTGTAGGTGGACGCTGACCGCTTCCTGAACCTTTGGGTTTACTGACCACCAACACGAACGGGGAAGTAGCAAGGGGGGGAGGGGGAAAAAGGGGGTGAGGGGGAAAAAGGAACCCCGGAAGGGAGAAGAAGTGGGGGGGGGTATGGGGGGAGGGGGGGGGGGGGTTTGGGCAGCGAAGAAGGCGGAGAAAGGGATTTTCTTTGTAGCCCATCTGAAAATTGATGGAAATAGTAATTTTTTTTATTCGTTAGCCCTTTTAATTTAAAAATATTGGGGTTTCATCCAAAGAAATTACAACTAAAAGAAAGCTGAAAATACAAAATCATACCAAATCTGTTTTGTTTTAAAAAAATTCCATTGCTTTCGATTTGTGTATGATGCTCCCCCATCCTTCATAAGGGCCCTTGGCCTGTTATTGAATAAAAACATCTAATCGAATCGTGTGTGTGGTGTGTGTGTGGTGTGTGTGTTTTTTCTGTCTGTCCGTCTGTCTGTGTTTTTGTTGTGTACTTGGGGCTTCTATATGTGTGTTTGTGTTTGTATGCCCGTGCCTGCATATGTCTTGTGCGGTGTCTGTCTCTTTTCTTTGGTGTGTGTTTGGGTGGTGTGTGTGTGTGGTGTGTGGGTGGCGGCGCGGCGCCGCGCTGTGTGTGTGTGGTGTTTCTCTTGGTGTGTTTTTTATGTGTCTTTCCCTGGTGTGTGTGTGTGGTGGTGGCGCGGCGGCGGCGACTGTGCGTGCAGTGCATATGTGTGTGTGTGGTTGTGTGTGTGTGTTTTGTGTGTGTGTGGTGCCCCCGAGGGGATGCCCCGGTGTTTTTAACAGTAATTTTTTTTATTTCTTCCTTTTTCTTTCCCCGTGTGGGGTATCGCTGTGTCCCCAGGGCCAGTAAAAACCGCAACTGGGGTTTAGGTTGGTTGGGGCTTCCCGGTAAAAATCGTAGAGTAGGGTAGGTCAGCGGGAATTAGGATACTTGTGTGCAGTTGTGGATGTGCGTGAGTGGTGGCGCCATGGAGTGTGTGTAAATAAAGAAGCGTGCGTGATTGTAAAACTGTGTTAGTGTGCTGTGTTGTCTGACCTAGTGTGTGATAGGCGTGGGTAAGGGTGGTAGGGCCGTCCGGCTTAGCGACCGTGACACTTTGGTGGAGATGCGGGGTAGACATAAGGGGTTCTGGTAGGTGATAGGTAGCTAGGAGGGAGGTAAGGGGGGTGTTGTGTCCGGTGTGTACGTTGTGTGAAATGTAAGTGGGTGGTTGGTGGGAGCGTACCAGTACCCTGGGAGGTGGTACGTAGTGTCCCTGTTCACTTCAGGCAGGTTTCCATTGGCATTGGGCAGGGCACTTGTGTTGGTGTGATTGGGTTGGCGCTACCGAGTGAGTGAGGTATGAATGGTCAATAAACATTGAGTGGTTGTTGGAAGTGTGAGTGATTACACCGTACAGTGTAGGTGAGGTGCCGGAGGGTACCAGGTGTCTTTTGTGTCCCTTACATAGGGTATACCCCAGTGAGTAGGTAGAGTGGTACCCGGCCCGTGACTGTGCACACTGTGTGCTCGGATATCCTGTGGGGATTAAGGGCAGTGTAAGCCCAGGTGACTGTGTGTGGAAGCACGAGGGTGCGCAGTGTTGTGGCATAGGGTATGCTGTGAGTGCACTGGACTTGAGGGGTGCAAGTGCACTGTGATCGTGTGGGTGCGGCCTACCAGAGACAGTGAGGCCTGTGACTGTGGGTAACTGGTGCGCATGCACAGTGGACAGTGGACACACGGTGTCACGTGGTTCAGTCCGTGACCAGACAGTGCATTGGTAGGATTGTATGGGTTGGAGCCCATGTGGGTATATGTATGAGGTACACAAGTGTGGGTGGAGTTATGCTTGGTGCGTGACTCATTGAGAGTATTGTGTACTTGTGCAGAGTTGTTTCCGGGGCTAGTGCGTAGTCAGGAACCTCCAGTTGCGCTCAGATCGCATACTGTCCATTGCTAGCTCTGTGGTGGTAGGGGTACCCTATGTCTAAACACACCCGAGCCCATCCACAGTACGACCCCGATAGTGTCATGGATCCACAGGCCCCTACGGCGGATACCAAACCTAAGGTTAGTGACCAGGGAGCGGGGGTGGATCGAGAACAGGGACGGGGGCTTATGCAAAGTTTGCCAAGTTGGGAGCGGCGATGGGTTTAGCTGGGGGAGACCTCGCCAAGTTCGTCACAGACTCAGTACGTAATGAGGATGAGAAGACGGCGAGAGAAGCAGAATTGGAGCTCCGATGGAGGAGAAAGTGAGGCAGAAGATGAGGGATGAAGAGGAGAAAGCTGCTAGGCAGAGGGAGCTAGAGATGAAGCAGAGGGAGCTAGAGATGAAGCAGAAGAAGATCGAAGAGGAGAAGGAAAGGTTAAAGCAGAAGGATGAAGAGGAGAAAGCTGCTAAGCAAAGGGAACTAGAGATGAAGCAGAAGAAGATCGAAGATGAGAAAGCTAGCGAGACAGATGGAATTGGAACTGCAGAGGAAGAAGATGGAGGAAGAAAGGGCAATAAGGGAAGTAGAAGCTCAGGCACGGCAAGCCGAGTTAGATCTCAAGAGACGAAGAGATGAAGCCGAGTTAGAGGCAAGAGAGCGAGAGCTAATCATACAAGAGAGACAGGCCTTAGATGAAGCAGCGCATAGGAAACGCTTGATTGAGGTGGAGGAAACGAAGCATGTCCACCTTGAGCCGTTAGGAGAGAACGACGACGTGGACGCTTTCATCGCCCAATTTGAGCGTGTAGCCCAGATGTGCAAGTGGAGCGAGACCTCATGGCCCACACGTCTGATGTCTCTGCTGAGAGGAAAGGCTAGAGAAGCGGTGATGCGCTTAAGTGCGGATGAGTTAGGCGACTATGATCGGATAAAGAGCGCCCTGTTAAGCCACTTCAGGCTAGATGCTGAGGCCTACCGGGAAAAATTCAGAAGCATCAAGAAGGACGCTGCTGAGACTTTCGGCCAGATGCTGGCAAGGATGAAGCGGTGGTTTTCCCTCTGGTGTGCGGCAGCGGGCAAGGATGAGAGTGTGGCAGAGGATGTAAAGGATCTGCTTTTCCAAGAACAGTTTTACCAGCTGCTGTCCCCAGAGTTCACGATCGAGGTACGGAAGACATGCCCGAAAACTGTTGAACAACTTGCAACGGAAGCTACTGTTTTAGCAGAGGCCAAAAGATTGGGGAGGAAGGCGAGGCAAGACCGAACAGTTAACCAGCCCAACCTGGGTAATAGGCGCGAAACAGTAGGGAACCAGCCCACACAGAGATCCCAACAGAGTGATGGTGCACTACAGCAGCTGAACAGGAGATCAGAAGGGCCTAGATCGACCATAGTTTGTTTCAACTGCAAGAAGCCAGGCCACATCGCTAGGAAATGCCCTGAGCCCCATTCTGTTGGAGCTGTTCATTGTTGTGACCAGCCCCAAGCTCGAGTAGTCCCTACGTTGTGTCGCCCATGCGCTGAGCAGCGGTACGAGCCTGCGTGCATTGTAGAAGTTAACGGGTCTCCGGCCAATGGGTTACGGGACACTGGTGCCGGACACACCGTAGTGGCCAAGTGGTTAGTACCGGCAGATGCGTACACAGGAGAGACAGTCCCAGTAGTGTTGGCTGAATCCAGATGTAGGTCTGTGTTACCTGTGGCGGTAGTAGAGTTGAAGTCACCATTCATCGCAGGGAAGTTGGAGGTTTTGGTCATGAATAGCCCTGTGCAGGAAGTCCTGATCGGAAACTTCGCAAAGAGAGTAAGAGATCCCGGTTGGACACGTGTGCCTGTATACGCAGACCCGGCGTTGGTAGGGGCAGTGCAGACACGCGCGCAGAGAGCCAGGGAGCAGCAAGAACCTGTACCACTGCCCGTCGAGGAATGCATTCTGAACACCTCTACCCAGCAGTTAATTCAGATGCAGGACCAGGATGAAACCTTGAGGAAGGCTTGGAGTGCGTGTGAAGCAGGGACGCACTTCCACACCAAGTTTGGACGAGTTGAGTACGCGCGGAAGTCTGGTGTACTGGTCCGGCGGTTTGAGGGTCCCAAGGACGTAGCGAATCAGATCTGCGTCCCAGCTGAACTACGGACCACGGTGATGAAGCTAGCCCACGACGTACCCATGTCTGGTCACTTAGGTACCACCCGAACCAAGGAGCGAGTTGGTCGCCATTTTTATTGGCCAGGCATGCATGCGGACATTCGTCGGTACTGCCAGTCATGCTTCCAGTGTCAGCGTACTGTGGACAAGGGAAGAGTCTCAAGAGTTCCCCTCGTGAAGATGCCACTGATGCGTGAGCCGTTCGAGCGGGTTGGGATGGACATCATTGGTCCCATCGTTCCAGCATCCCAGAATGGGTACAGATACGTGTTGGTGACGGTCGACTTTGCGACAAGATATCCGGAAGCAGTCCCTCTTCGCCAGATCACGAGTGAGTCGGTGGCAGAGGCAGCGTTCAACATGTGGACACGAACGGGAGTCCCTGGGTCGGTACTGACTGACAGAGGAACCCAGTTTACTGGTCAGATCATGCAGGAGGTCTACCGACTATTAGCCATTCGAGGTCTGACTACCACACCATACCATGCGCAGTGCAATGGATTGGTGGAACGCTTCAACGGTACTCTGAAGCGGATGCTGCGCAGACTATGTCAGGAGAAACCAGGTGATTGGGATCGGTGGATACCAGCACTGCTGTTTGCGTACCGAGAGGTCCCACAAGAGAGTACCGGTTTTTCGCCTTTTGAGCTGCTATATGGACGCCAGGTGCGCGGGCCGATGCAGATATTGAGAGATCTGTGGTTACAACCGGAAAGGCAAGAGCTCCGTACAGCGGCAGAATACGTCGTCAACTTGAGGAACAAGATAGCTGAGTCATGCGAGCTGGCAAGGGAGAACTTGGCAAGGGCAGCGTATAGGTACAAGCGACATTTTGACTTGAGGGCGAAACCCAGGAAGATAGCTGTGGGGTCCAGAGTACTAGTACTTCGGCCGACCAAGCAGAACAAATTGGAACTGGCATGGAGGGGTCCCTATACAGTACTAGAAAGAGTGGGTGAAGCAGATTACCGCATAGCAGTAGGGGGAAAGACGAAGATTTTCCACGCAAACCTACTAAAGTCGTTCATCGAGCGCGCTGCAGATCCAACAGCCTCGGTAGCTGCGGTTGTTGTGCCGGAGGAGCCTGAAGAGGAAACAGTAACTCCCTTGATGAGCAAGGACATTCCTACCATTCCCTTGGAGGCCACAGAAGGCCCTAAAGATGTGGTAGTACTTACTGAAGACCAGCACTTTACTAGGAAGTTGCACGAGTTAGTGGCCGAATTCAAGGAAGTACTGACTGATGTGCCCTCATGCACAAACCTAGAAACGTGCAGCGTCAAGTTGACGTCAGACGTCCCTATCAGGTCGAAGCCATACCCAGTGCCTTTTGTGCAACGAGAGACAGTTAGGGAGGAGGTCAAAGCCATGATCAGGATGGGTGCGATTGAGCCATCGACGTCGCCATACTGCTCACCCATCGTACTAGTTAAGAAGAAGGATGGGAAGATCAGGTTTTGTGTGGATTTCAGGAGGTTGAATCGCATCGTACAGTTCGATGCTGAACCCATGCCGGATATCGAATACCTGTTCGCCAAGCTTGGAGAGAAGAAGGTGTTCAGCAAGATCGACCTCGCTAAGGGGTATTGGCAGATCCCGATGAGTAGAGAGGACCGCGCGAAGACTGCTTTTGCTACACCGGAAGGACAATTCCAGTGGAAGGTTATGCCATTTGGACTGTGTACTTCAGGGGCAGTGTTCACGCGCATGATGAGAAAACTATTGCAGCCACTAGAGAGCCCGGATGTCGATAATTTCATTGATGATATCCTGGTGGCCACAGTTGATCAGGACAGCCATATAGAGGTTCTCAGGCGTGTGTTCCAGAGACTCAAGGAATGTTCTTTGTCAGCCCGGCCTTCAAAGTGTGAGTTGGGAGGAAGGGAAATCACCTACTTAGGGCACAGGATAGGTGCAGGGAAAATATGGCCTGAGCAGGATAAAATGACCCGCATTATGGATGCGCCTAGGCCTGAGACCAAACGGCAGGTGCGGGGATTCCTGGGACTAGTGGGGTACTACAGGAAATTTGTGCCCCGGTTTGCTGACATTGCCAAGCCCCTTACTGATCTCACTAAGGGAACAACCAGGCAGGTGGAGTGGGACGACGAGTGCGAACGTGCGTTCCAAGCTTTGAAGCAGCATTTCTGCCAGCCTCCCGTCTGTAACCTGCCGGTGCCCGGGTTGACATTTGTGCTCCAGACTGATGCGTCAGAAGTGGGAGTGGGAGCTATACTGTGTCAGCAGTACCCTGAAGAGATGCGCCCTGTAGCATGTGCCAGTAGGAAATTAAGCCCTGCAGAGCAGAATTACCCTATAGTAGAGAAGGAGTGTCTGGCAGTGGTGTGGGGAATACAAAAGTTCCAGGTGTATTTGTATGGGACCCCCTTCATTGTCCAGACAGATCATTCCCCACTCCAATACTTAGAAAAGATGAAGTCTGTTAGTGGGAGAATCACAAGGTGGGCACTGCAGCTGCAGCCATTTCAGTTTACGGTGCAGGCAGTGTCTGGAAAGGACAATGTGGCGGCAGACTTCTTGAGTCGCTTGCCGTAGAGAGAGAGAGGAGAGAGAGAGAGAGAGAGAGAGAGGAAACCTGAGGGTTCCGTTAACCTGTGTCGTGAGAGGTTGACATTGTCGAAGCTATGCATGTGTTATCTTTCGTAGAGAATGGCGTAGCAAAGTGTTACTGAGGGTGTGGTGTTTGTAGCACGTGTTACACTGCAGTTGTGCGTAATCAGAGCCCCTCAGTTATGGAATTTATATGTAGTGCGTAGTGTAACGGCTGCCCATAAGTGCCTGCGTTAAGGTCGTGTGAGGCAGAGTTAGTCCAGGTTGATTAATGTAACCTGTGGTTGTTGATGTATTTAAAGGTTGATGTTGTTGGGATGGAAGTTTTGGAGTGCATCAAAAGTAACAGTAGGACAGAATGAGTGATGGGAAATTGGATTCTCATAGGTAGGGTGTGGCTAAAACGCCGATCGAGTGAGAAGTTGTTTGTTTTAAACTGTAGTTAAAACTTAGGCAGGGGGTGTGTCACCGATCGGCGGTACTAAATCAGTATGTCCATGTGTTTAAAAGTAGTGGTGGTTCAAGATAGAGAGCGTGTGCGCGTATGCGTGGTGTGTGTGTGTGTGTGTGTGTGTGTGTGTGTGTGTGTGTGTGTGTGTGTTGTGTGCGCGCGCGCGCTCGCGCGTATGTGAGGTTGGGATTTAGTTAGCTAGAGTTAGGTTAAGTTCCTCAGGGTTAGGTAGAAAGATTAGGCTAGGTAGGAGGCTGGGGAAATAGGACATACAATATTCTTTCATTCCAGTCTTCACTTATTGAAGGAATGGAATGGAAGCGGGGGGGGGGGGGGGGGGGGGGGGGTTGGTTTCATTCCCGATTGTTACCCTTTTGTTACTTTGGTTCTATACCAGAGAAGGCGGGCAGGATATCGGTTGTTGTTGTGTTGTCAAGTCTGTGAGTTGTTGTGGTAAATTGTCCGTGTTGTTGCACGAGCAACAACTAGTCCGTTGGTCAGGTGTGTCAGCTCTGCGGAGGGATACACTGCTCTGACCAATCGTTGTTTTTGTGTGGTGAGTGGAGTTCGCTTGATTCCGACCAGGGCGGAATGCGTTGGGGTAGCTTCACTTCGGTCCCTGGGTGTTCGTTCGGGGGACGTACTCCTTGTAGG
>JAMYXO010008840.1:0-10401 GCA_033310375.1 Conus canariensis
CACACATGCACACACACACACATACTCGCGTGCGCGCAGACACACACACACAAACACACGCACACACACACACACACTCGTGCGCGCAGACACACACACACACACACGCGCGTGCACGCACGCACGCACACACGTGTGCGCATGTACGAAGCGCGACATAGAGAGTGAGGGACGGAGAGACAGACACTGGAAAACAGCCTCAGCTGTACGGAAGCTAGCCATGGTGGTAGGTAAGAGTTGACACCGGTCTTCAAAATGGTGACAGACACCTGGCTAAAATCTACAGGTCAGATGTCAAGAACAACGACAGACACCTGTCCAAAGTCTACAGGTCAGATGTCAAGAACAATGACAGACACCTGTCCAAAGTCTACAGGCCAGTCTTCAACAACGCCAAAGGCATCTGGTTGACATCTAAAAGCCAGTCTTTGAGAACAGTGACAGATACCAGCGTCGGAAGTCAACAAGCCAGTCTTTGAGAACAGTGACAGATACCAGCGTCGGAAATCAACACGCTAGTCTTCAAGAATGATGACAGACACTTGTCTGAAATTAACAAGCCAGTCTTCAAGAATGGCCACACACACTTGTCTGAAATTAACAAGCCAGTCTTCAAGAATGATGACAGACACTTTTCTGAAATTAACAAACCAGTCTTCAACAATAGTGACAGACACCTGTCTGAAGTTAACAAGCCAGTCCTCAAGAATGATGACAGACATCTGTCTGAAATTAACAAGCTAGTCTTCAAGAATGGCGATACACACACGCACACACTGTCTGGCGTTAACAAGCCAGTCTTTAAGAATGGCGACACACATACTGTCTGAAGTTCACAAACCAGTCTTCAAGAATGGTGACAGACACCTGTCTGAAATTAACAAGCCAGTCTTCAAGAATGGTGACAGACACCTGTCTGAAATTAACAAACCAGTCTTTAAGAATGGCGACACATACACTGTAGACTCATTACCATATCAAATGGATTTCAGTTTTTATTATATCTAGATTGTCCAGACTGAAGTATTTCTAGAAACATGAACATGTTAAATGGTTTCCAATTTGGGTTATATCCTTTTGTCCAGTCCAAAAGAACCTCTATGTATATATTCATGTTCAATGGATCGCAGTTTGAATTATCTTCAGATTGTCCAGATCAGAAGAACTTGTAGATATATTTACATGTCAAATGGATTGTGCATGTTGCATGGATTCCAGTTTGGATCATTGTCCACACCCTAAGAAGTTGTAGACACATTAGCATATCAACCACCTTTCGGTCTTGATTATCTTCAAATCGTTCAGATCCAAAGAACTTGTAGGCACATAAGTGTATATAAAATGGATTCCAGTTGGAAATACCTTCAGACTGTCACAACCAGGAAAACCTGGACACACATTAGAATATTACATAGGTTCCAACTTGGATTATCTTCAAATTGCGGGTACCAAAAGAACTTGTAGACTCATCAGCAAATTAAATGGATTCCTGTTTGGATTATTTTAAAAACAAAAAGAAAAGGTTGTTACAGAAGCTCCCAAGACAATATCTTTTCTTTCTGTTTCTGAGGTCAAAGAAAGATGATACACAAAGGCCAGTTTTCAGTTTATAACATGAACAAGGTTGTAGAGAAAAGGGGTTTCAGTGTCAATAGATGACACTTCCCCTTGCGCGCGAACACACACACACACACACACACACACACACACACACACACACACACACACACACACACACACACACAACACACACACACACACACACATTCCTATCATCAGAAGATTTACTGGACATGACAGTTTTTTTCAAAAGGATTTGATTTGATTTTTCTTTAAATTTACATAGTAAATATACAGAAACTTAATGCCTCACTTCTCTTCCCTTTCTTTTCTTCTCCCCCTCCCTCTTTCGCCCACCACCTCCTCTCTCACATCATTTTTTGCCATTGTGTCTGGTGACACAGCCACTGATCTGGTGTGTGTGTGTGTGTGTGTGTGTGTGTGTGTGTGTTGTGTGTGTGTGTGTGTGTGTGTGTGTGTGTGTGTGTGTGTGATATGAAGGTTTGCATGGATGAGTACAAGATTCCCATTTATAATTTTTCTTAGTACACAGATCTTCTTAGTGATCATAACAAGATTTCTATGAAAATTCTTATTTCTAAATTATTAATGTTTTGACCATTTCTTTAGAGATCAGTGAAAAATTCCCATGACATGTTTTGATAATAAGCGCTTCTCCCATTTTCTAAGTGATTAGTACTAGATTCCAATTAATTCTCTCTTTTCTGGGTAAGTAATGCTTCTCTCTGTGTCTCTCTTTTCTGTTTTTTGATTAATACAAGATTCCCATTAGCCTTCTCGTTTTGTTTTTGTCAAGAAATACTTCTCCCATTTTGTGTCAACAGTGGTCTGAACATGAACTTTCATTCTTGCCCAGTTTTCTTAGTAACGATAAGAATAATATTCCACAGTTACTATGATACTTAGCTGTTTGCATGCGTAGATGCACATACACATGCACGCTCACATATGTGTTTACTAGTTACATGTAAGTAAGCTCACATGCATGAAAAGCTTACTCTTCACATACACACGCACACACACATAGAGGCACATAAATGCGCAACATACACAAAAACATAACACATGAATGGGCACGATATACACACATCATGCATACATACCCAAGCATTACACACACATACACACATATATACAACATGCAGCCACATGACACATCCACCATAACTTCATACAAAAGGATGCCCTATACATACATCATGCATGCCCCTTACTACACATCAAACATTTACACAAATTACACATACATGGCAAAGAATATACACCACTCTAACAGACATGCACCACATATGTATACACTACACAAACACACCACACAAGCACACGACACACACCCACAGAGCACAAATATATGGATCACACAAACTCATTTTTGTTGCATATCACACATACAGGCCCCACATACATATACCCTGACCACACTCACACACACACACCACCCCACATATATAACAACATACACAACACAGATGTGTCACCATATACAACACATGTACCCATAGATACACTACCACGTATACAAGCACTACAAGCACAGGTGCCTCATATACATATTTATATTATAACACACACACACACACACACACACACACACACACACACACACACACACACACACACACACACACACACACGCACACACATACACGCAATACACATGCACCACACATTCACACAACACATACAACACATTGAGGTAAACATCCGCAAGACTGTGGTCTCCATAGGCAGATTCTTTGGTTTAGGCAGATTTATGTGAAGTATATCTGTACTGTGAGAGCTATCCTTGCACGGGTTCCATCAACGCTATTTCTGATAAAGTTTTCTGTCTGCCTGACTGTGGAAAAGCATTTGATTGTGTCGGTCACACACTAGTGATGCTCCTCAGTTTGCACAGGCCTGAACGCTTTAGGAAACGTTCATGACAGTCACGTTTTGCAGCGCAACTTGTTCTTGATAAAAGAAAATGAGATCCCATTACACTATTGCTGAGTGAGCTTCACTGGCTGCCTGTTAAATTTTGCTATCAGTTCAAACTAAGTTACATACCCCTCTTGTCTTCTGTTTCTTTGAAGGTTCTCTTCCAACTTGCCTGTTCTCTCTACCCAAAGAACCAAAGTAAAATTTAACATTGTTTTGTAAGTGTTCCTTCAGCTTTGCTGCCCCAACTGTTTGGAACTCGCTTTCTCCCACTTACAAAGCCAGCCCACCTAATCTGTTTTCAAAGCACAGCTAAACACTTATCTTTCAAGCCAGTCATTTTGAACAGTGCTTTTCCCGCATTGTGTGTCCACAATAAGTTAAGTAGCAGGATAGTTGTTATGCTTGAATGAATGTAAATCTCAACGGTGTATAGTTTTCTGAATGGTGTATGAAAGCGCAGTGAATAGTTTTCTGAATGCTGTATGAAAGCGCAGTGAATAGTTTTCTGAATGCTGTATGAAAGCGCAGTGAATAGTTTTCTGAATGCTGTATGAAAATGCAATGAATAGTTTTCTGAATGTTGTATGAGAGCGCAGTGAGTAGTTTTCAACCACAACTACTTCATACAAATACTATTTATGACTATTATCGTCACTATTTGCTTCTTGCAGGAGAAGCAAAAACATTAAAAGTTGAATTTTTAATGAGTTAGCTCACTATTGAGGGCTGGTGTTTGCAGAGGACACTGTGAAGACTGTTCTGCACATCTGAAATTGTGTTACAGGTATTCTACCTGTGTCTGTGACAGACAGGTGGCACTTTTTGCCGCATACCTTGCCGACCATTTGAGATCCTCCTCAACCAGGCAGTGTATTAGTATTGTTAGGATTCTGCGCCTTGAGTGTATTGTCACCATTTTGTTTAGCAATCTTTATAGGCAAAAATCAAACTGATGTAAGGGAGGTGAGGAAACAAGAGACAATGTGCTGCCCTCTCCTGGTTTGTTGAAGATCAACATCTTGTCCTGATTCAGCTTTGATGACGACTTTTAGTTTGGGACAGGCTGTTTGACAAGTTTTTGGGAGTTACTGAGAAAATCCCACTTATTCAGAGAGGGAGTCGACTAGGGAGTGTTTAGTGGTTGAAAAGAGTCTACATCGTGGAGTGAAGGTGAAGGGTTTGGTTTTTTTTAAATGTTTTTCCTGTGTAATGAATTTTTCCTATGTAATAAAATAAAGTGCCAGTGTAACAGCTTTCTGAAGGCCTAATGTGTTGAGGTCTCTCAGTTTATCATGTTTGGCTTGTCCAGCCTCTGTCGTCTACAGGGTTGTTGTGGATGAACAAGGGGCAAATATGAACTCAGGTGTGTGTGTGCATATGTGTGTGAGTGTGAGTGTGTGTGTGTGTGTGTGTGTGTGTGTGTGTGTGTGTGTGTGTGTGTGTGTGTGTGTGTGTGTGTGTCAACTGTTTGTTGTCTGGCTGACACATTCCCTACTCTGCCTTGTCCAGTTTTGTGTCAATGTACATGAATGTGTCTGGGTGTAAAGGTGTGTTTGTTGACGAGTTTATGTGTCCTGCTGCCTTTTAAGAATTGACAATTAAAGGATTTCTGTAGAGCGCCTGAATATTTGTTACAGAGTCTAGCAATATGTTAATAGCAATGTTTCTAAATTATGCATTGGAGTTCCAATACATGCATCTACTTTGTTGATAGAGAAATCAATGTTTTGCCATCGAAAGAGTTCCAATACATGCATCTACTTTGGTGATAGAGAAATCAATGTTTTGCCATCGAAAATGATACAAGATACTCACACATGTCAGGTATGTTAAAACGATACAAGATACTCACACGTGTCAGGTATGTTAAAACGATACAAGATACTCACACATGTCAGGTATGTTATGAAATGCTCAGATGTGCATGGTGTGTGTGAAATGCCAATGTCTGTCCAGAGTTTCTTTACTCCTGGAAAGTAAAAACTGGGAAAATGTGATAATGGTGCACTTATATTGACTGTGGTTTACAGGCTTTCATATTTCAATGCAATTGTCAGAGTTTGTAGGTGTTTAGATACTGCTTATGATATAAATTGATATATGTGATTTTGTTATATACATGGTATGATATACTTTTTTTTTTTTTGATCAGTCCACTTTTTAGTAAACTGAATAGTGGCAGGACACTGTGCTTGCACCAGCTGCAGTGGCAAAGTGGTTAGCCTCATGGACTCCTGACTGAGAGGTCATGGGTTTGATTCCTATGAGAGCCATTCAGTTGTGGGATTTTTATAACCCAACAGGCTCCTACCCAGAGCTGAGTTTGTTATGGGCGCAATTTTGAGGACTGGGACCATACAGTTGAGTTTGAACCACTTAACGAATGCCTGTCTGAGAGAGTTGCTCAAATTTCCTGACCAACCCTGCAGGTGTCTGTATCTCTTGGGCCTGGTTGACACCAAGTCATTTTATGAAAGTAAGCGTAGATTACAACCCTGTCATGCAGTGTCAGACTGGAATGGAAATCCGTCACATCGTCTTCATCGTCCATATCCTTATCGATCGGCATTAAAAACCAAAAAAGTCTCCAATTGTGTGGCCCTTCATGCTCTGCTGTCATGGTGACCTCAAGTTTTGATTGTCTCTCCATGTCCATACCTTTGTTTGGTTCTGTCGTGGTCACCAGTGTTGGCAAATTCGTGGGGACTGTCGTTAGACAGACATGGTCGTACCCTCAGGTGGGAAAGCTCACTCATGCTGGCTCTGCGACTAACCAATTATTGTCATCAGCAGCAGGCTTAGCAGGTGGTGTTCTGCGCATGTTGGATCAGAGCAAGCACCACTGAACACCACTGAAGTGACTCGCCAGCAATGCAGTGTTGCTGATACTGTGGCAGGACAGACCAGGCTGTGGCGGTGGAGGGGGGAGGGGAGGGGTGAGCGGTGCTGGTGCAATGCCCCCAAAGTGGCTCGGAAGACGAGTCAGAAAAAAAAAGAAAGATCCTGTGATTGCAAATTTTATTTGACCAAAGTGATTAACTTTAAGTGTGATTAATGCTTCCACTTTGGTGATCATTGTCTTAACATTTGTGCCTATGCCCGCATGGGTGCATCATGTGCGTGTGTGTGTGTGTGTGTGTGTGTGTGTGTGTGGTGTGTGTGTGTGTGTGTGTGCGTGCGTGCGTGGTGTGTGTGTGTGTGTGTGTGTGTGTGTGTTGTGTGTGTGTGTGTGTGTGTGTGTGTGTGTGTGTAAGGTGATATTTTTGATATATTTGTGTATAGCAACAGTTTTGCGGATTTTGGACTTGTTTCAATCTATTGTCTGTTGTAAGTTTATGGATTGTTTATTATTGGTTTTTTTCTTTTTTATTATATCATGCTTATAATGAGCCTGTGAAGTGACAAATGATTTTCCATGTGGATTAATAAAGTGCCATCGAATTGAACTGAATTTCCTCTCTTTCCGTGATTGATTCTTATACTGCAGATCTGACTAAAGGAAACTGATATGAATATTCAACTCATTTGCAAAAGTATCTCATAAGATCACATTCCAAACTGAGAAAGAAACAGGATGAAGTTCAATGTGGATCACATGGATGGGGGAAAGCTAAACAAGTTTACATCTTAAGATATTCAGCAAAGATGCATATGGGAAACAAATATCACAACCATATTAAGATGTATGTCAGTAAGAAACATATATTGACTGGGAAACATCGATTTGTATTAACTGCTAAAATTACGGATTGCAGACTGACTTGCCACAATTTTTCAAAGTGCACACACCTTCTAAACATGGATGTTTCTCTCTAAAATGTGTTAGTTTGGGGCATTTCAGCTTAGAACATTTTGGCAAATCCTGGGGATGTTCCCTTTGACCTCTTATCATGATAATAAGTGACTGAATGAAAGCATAAGAATGCAGAAACAGGAAGATTATTTTAGTCAAGATTATTTCAGTCATTTCGCTATAAATTTGTTTACATTGAGAATCCAAAGTAAAACAGAAAAAAAAGGAAATGCATTCTAGAATCTCTCTCTCTCTCTCTCTCTCTTCTCTCTCCATCTCACACCTACACCCACACACACACACACACACACACACACACACACACACACACACATTCACGCGCACACGCACATTCACGCGCGCACGCACACACACACCACACACACACACACACACACACACACACACACACACACACACACACACACAGAATGTTCGGATAATATGGACAGCTAAAATGATAAACAAAATAGTTGTTCCTGAACACTGCAACCAAGGAGAAATAAAGGTGTAGTGGAGAAACCAGCCGCCGTGGCGAAGTGGTCAGCGTCGCGGACTCCCGGCTGGGAGGTCGTGGGTTCGAATCCCATCAGAAGTCATGTGGGTTTTTCTGCCCCGACCGGCTCCTACCCAGAGTTGAGTTGCTGCGGACTCAGTTGGAAAGACTGGGACCACACAGTCGAGTTTCATCCACTTAATGGATGCGTTTCTGAGAGTTTTGCTCAAATTTCATGACCAGCACTGCAGGTGCCTGTATCTCTCGGTCCTGGTTGACGCCGGGATATATTATGAAAGGAAGCGTAGAGTACAGCCCTGTTATGTAGTCTCAGACCAAAATGGAAATCCGTAGCATCATCTTAATCATCCTCATTCTCAGTCTCAAATTCTGTGGCCCTTCATGCCCTGCTCTCATGGTGACCTCAATTTCGATGTCCTCTCCACGTCTGTGGCCTTGGTTTGGTTCCATCGGGGTCACCGGTATCGGCGAGCCCATGGGGGCTGTCGTTGGACGGACGTGGTGGCGCCCTCCGGGGGGAGAGCTCACTCACGCCGGCTCCGCGACTAAGCAATTATTGTCGTCAGTAGGGGGCTTAGTAGGTGGTGTCCTGCGTATGTTAGATCAGAACAGGCGCCACTGAACACCACCGAAGTGACTCGGCAGCAGTGCAGTGTCTCCTCCGGTGTTCAGCTGTGAGTAAGCCTTGTCTGCCATACTGCACTTCTCCAAAAACTCATTGTGGGAGTAATTTCTGCCATCACTGAACACTGACTGAAATTGTTGATTGAGGGCCTCTGCTTTTTCTTTTGGGTCAGATAACAGGGTTCCGTTCATCTTGAGAGAAGCAACTCCTGCATTGGTTGACCTCTGGTGCTTGATGTATGTCCAGAAGCGTTTGTACTTGCCAGCTTGCTCGGAGTCTTCTCCAATCAGGGTGCTGCTGAGGTATTCCCAGTATGCCCTACGTATTTTCCGCTGAGCTTCTCTTCTGAGTTCTCGTGCCTTCACCCTCAGTTCTTCGGTACCCTGTTTCTCCCATTTTTTGTAGGCTCTATTTCTCTTATTGATGAGGTGCTTTAATTCAGAGGATATCCATGGTAGAAATCTCCTGGTTCCTGATAGTTTGGTTGGAATGAAGGTGTGGATGGCTTGCTGGAGTGTAGCTTTAAATAGACTCCAGATTTCCTCAGTGTTCATCATGTCTCTCCTTTCTACAACATCTGCAGCCAGGTTCCTCATCACCTCCCTTAGCCCATTCCTGTCTGCCTTCTTGTAGAGTATGATGGTTCTTTCTACTGGCTTTTTCTTCAGTGGGGAAATGATGAACTCAGCATACACTATGCTGTGATCAGAGAGGCCTGGAATAACTTCCACTCTGGGAACAAGCTGAGGACAGTTGGTGAAGATAAGGTCCAGGATGTTCTCCTCTCTTGTTGGTTCCATCACCATCTGCTCGAGGCCATGGTCATGGATGATGCTGGCAAGCTTATGATGGAGATCTGGACAGGGAGACTGAGGTTTCAGCGTCATTGCAGGTCAGTCCCAGCCTGGAAAGTTTAAGTCCCCTCCAATAAGGAAATGTGCACTGGGGATCATAGCTGACCTGATCAACGACGATTCGAAATGAAATAGTGACTCCCTGTCAGTAACATGTGGCCTGTAGTAAGAACAGAGATAGAGAGATCTTTTTCCCTTGAGTTTCAGCTGGACCCAAACAATCTCACAGTCTGTTTCAAGCTCGGGAACTGCAGAAGGTCAGATTTTGAACTGGATATGGCTCCTAAACAGTTATCAATGAATCGTCTGAAGAAGTCAGGGAATATTCCTTGGAGGTGATCTTTTCCTCCACGTATCCAACAAAAAGGCACGCACATGACGGTCCAATTTTGGTACCCATGAGCACTGCGTATTTGTCGGTAGTGGTTTTCAGCAAAACAGAATGAGTTTGACATAACTACAAATTCTACAGGATGGACTGTAGTGGTGATATCAATATTCAGAAGACTTCCTGGAGGAAGTGACCGGCAAGCTGCAAAACTTTCATTGTGAGATATATATTAGTGGACAAAGTTGTCTCATCCATTGTGAAGAGGAAACGAAGAGGAATGTCAAGGAAGGTTGAAGATGTTGAGAGCATGGTTGGTGTCTTTAATGGAGGTGGCAAGGGCTGCAACCAGAAGCTGAAAGACAGAGTCCTAGAACTCAGAGATGAGAGTAGTGGGACAAGAACAGACAGAGATGATGGGTCGATCTGGATTGTCTGGTTTGTGGATGTTGGGCAGGAGGCAGATTCATGGGGTTCACTGGTGATAGCAGATGAAGCCTCAGAGGGGAAGTGTCCAGAAGAGAAAGCATTTATAACTGCCTTGCGAGCAAAAACACTGTCTTGGTTTGCTGTTCCTGACAATTTTTTTTTCCCATAAAGAGTAAAATCTGATAACTGACGTTTGGACTCATCGAGATAAAAGTCTGTATGCCACACAACATTTACCCCACCCTTGCCTGCAGATTTAATCAAGATGTCTGTGTGACCGAGAACTTTCGCAAAAGCAAGTAGGTCTATCTATGTAAAAGTGTAGGGCTCCAAATTGTCCAGGTCTTGGAG
>JAMYXO010008841.1:0-10401 GCA_033310375.1 Conus canariensis
GCCCCAAAATTTATACAATGACGGCTAACGCCTCACTAACGAGCCGGTGGGAATTTAGCCTCTAAATTATACATCTGCGTGGGGGCCCTCATAAACGACGCCCTTACATCCTTTATTGAACTTACACGAACCCGAAACGGGCGACGTTTCGATGGGCAATTATCTTAAAACCCGTGGCCAACTTCTGACCTGATACACATAAACACAAACCCTTCAGGGGGAGTTTCCCCCCGGAAAAGAATTAACAATTAATTGTTTTTATAAAAAATCTCTTTTAATCTTCTAGGTTCTTATTCAATTGCTCACGTTCTTATTCAATTCTTATTTAATTTTTTAAAAAGTTTTTATTTGTTCTTAACAAGTCAACATCAAGTTTTAACAAGTCATCATCAAGTTCTTAAAAAGTTCTTATTCAAGTACTTATTCAAGTACTTATTCAAGTTATCAAGTCGTCTTTAATTTTATAAGGGTTTAATTTTTTATCAAGTTCTTATTTAAGTTTCATCAAGCTCATCAGCTTATAAGTTCTTATTTAAGTCACTTAAAATTATTTTTTAAGTTCTGAAATATACTCATATAAAATTATCAAAATAAAATTTTGTTGTTGGCATTCGGGTATCTTTTTGTTCAATTTTTTGTTTTTAGGGCTGTTTTTTTGGGGGCCTTTTTGGGTTTTTGCTGGCTTTGTTTTTTATTTTAAAAACGTAATAACCCCCCCCCACAGAAAATGACCCCAAAAAGCCAACTCTTTTATCCAAAAATCCATGATGTGTTGGGGGACTTAAACAACTTGTTCTGTGTTTTTACAGCGCTTTGAAACAACTTTTGGGCGTTGGGTGTATTTTTCATTAATTTTATATTCTGTGTTTGCAAACTTTAAATTTTTTTGTTTGTTCCACTCTGCTTTTTTTTCCCCTTTTGGGAAAACGCCCCCCGGATGAGAGGCTTTTTACGGGTCACTTCTCCACCTGTTAAATTTTTTCTATTCTCTTTTTTTTGGGCTCGGTCATTTTGAAGGGAAACAAAATCTATTGTTTAAAAGAAATTAATCCATTTAAGGGCGAAAACAAGTTAAAAATCATATAGATCAATCCTAGAACTCTAATCTTGTTAAAAACGGATCCTGCGTTAAATCAAACATAAAATTTTGTTCAAACAAGGGGCCAAATCACAAACTATTTAGTTACAAACAAAAACCGTTTCCCCAACACTTTTTACCATTTTTGCCCTTCGCTTCTACCTGTTTGAACTTTACAAGTTTTGGGGCACACTTTAATTTTTTCAGCTAATTCTTTTCCGGATGTTTTTTTTTTCCACACCCCAAAGAATACACCTTTTCCTTTTTTGGCGCAAAATAGCTTGTCATCAACTTGATTTTTTGAAATCTAGTTCAGGAAGTAAATCATCCTTTCATGTTTTTTAATAAAAAATTTATTTTTTTTTTTAAAAAATGACACCGAAAAAACTTTCCCAAACCTCGTTACCATTCTGCTTTTTTGGGGGTCAAGTGTAGTACACAATTTTTTGTAAAAGCTTGTTAAAATAAAACCAAGATTTTGGAAAGCAAATTTTGAAGACTCACAAATTATTGCTGTCAAAAACCCTTCTTTTTGCTACAAAATTTTCTGTTAAAAAAGGAATAATTCCAGAAAATTAAAAATATGTAAAAAAAATACATTTATAAAAATGCTTCACTCAAATGAATGGGGGGCGCGGGGTTAACCGCTTGTTTTCAGGGAAGTAATTACCTTTAGTAAACCAAAATACCGTAAGAAAAGACAAACAACAGGGAGAAACTACCGCCACAAGACACCTATAAAAGCAAAAAGGGAGCATTTAATTTTATTAACGACAACTTAAACAACGGGGACATGCACTTACACATTTAAAGATGTTGCCAGGCAATAAAAAATATTTTAGTGACGGGCAAAAAAGTTGAAACATTCCCCCCACCAAAATTCAGATTACTTAAAACCTCAAAAAACAAAAGATGCAAGAAAATTTTTTATTTTCGGCTGACCGCTGGTTTTTTTTTGCCAAAAAAATTGGGTGAAAAAAAAAATAAAAGATCTATTTTTTTCTCCAAAAAATTTCTGGAAGGGGAATAACCAATTAAAAACTTTTCCCAACACGGGGTTGGAACAAAACACAAAAAATTTTTATCTAAACAAGGGTTTGCAAATTTTTACCGCCCAAAAAACTACGAACCACACTTTTTAATCAACCCAAACGACACCCCTCAAATGGACCTTCTATATTTACCCCCGAACATTTTGAAAAAAATTTAAGTAGCACTTCTCTTGATTAGCTTCAAGATCAAAGATGCGGGAAACCCTTAACACAAAAGAGTCTTTTCTTTCGTTGCATACAACTGAAATAAAGGGCCCCTAATTATCCTCCAGATTTAAATTATACGGAAAAAATTTTAAAAGGGCAAGTTCAATTTTGTTAAAAACATAGAGTTACCTTAAAAGGGGTTCCGGGGGTTTACAATCACATTTGGTAAAAATTAACAAAAAGTTTCTGAAAGACTTTCTCCTACCATATCCAGAGAGCTGATGACAATTTTCGCAACACAAAAGGGTAAAGACGCCCTCATTTTTTTCCCCAAAAAATAATGAAGAATTTAAAAGGCCAAAAACCTACAACAATTAGAAACAAACAATAAAAGTTGGTTAAACTCCGCACCACAAAATTTTGCCATTGGTTTGAAAAAGAATACCTTTATTTGCAAAGCGGGAAGGGGGAACCCATCAGGGGAACCCGATCCAGTTGGGTGTTACCATATGAGATAAAAAAAAAAAGGAAAATGAATCCCCCTGTTATTTTTTACGAAAACTAAAACAAAAACGACCACCCCCCCAAAATCTTTTGGGAAAGGGGAAACGCAATAACCCGCCAGACACAGTTCCCTTTTTTAATTTACTAAATATTTTTGGTTTAAAATGGGAAACTCAAAAAAGAAAACTTACTAAACTAAAAAGATGATAAAAAAAAACCTTTGAATTTACAAAATCATTGAATTTTTCCCATTAAGAAAAAAATTTAAGGGGTTCATCGGTACATGCAACCTCCTGATCCCTACCCCAAAATCCCCAATTTTTAAAAAAAAAAAAACGGATAAAGAATATCTTGAAAAAATAAAAAAATTCGTGCCCCCTCAACAAAATGAGAAAAATTTTTCTGAATTGGATATTGATTGATTGAGCTTCTAGATAAAATTTAGGAAAAAAATAAACCCCGGGGAAGAAAGGGGTAATTATGCTTTTTTCCAATGCCCGATTGCATATGAAAACCCGGGTTTTAAAAAAACCCCGTTTTTTGTTTGTTCTTATCTAATGATTTTTTTGTTCAAACAGTTGTGTTGATCTCATGTAGATTAGAATCGTAGTTTGTAAAAGTCATGATGAAAAAGTCTTTTTATTGACAATGCTTCTTTGTAGTTGTGATGTGAGTATGTTTGGACTTGCACAACACTACGTGATATTCCCTTTGCTTTTTTGACAACTTTTTTTTGGCTTTGAAAGGACTGTACATTTTTGACCCGTAACCATACAACTCCTTGATCACACTCAGATAATTCATCCTTCATTCTTACCTAAAAACCTTCTTATTCATAACTGAATGCAAGGTTGATTCTTTAGGGTAATAAGATGTGCGTACCATCAGCATGCTTTTGGCTACTTCTAATTCATGTCTTGTAAAACATCATTTCAGTAGGGATGTCGATTACAAAGGAATCTGTATCTGTGTACAGAATCTGGACTCTGGATACAAGGGTTTAAAAGTAGTCGTAAAGAAATTCTAACATCAAAAGCTTTGATATTCTAAAACAGTAAACCAATAAAAACGGGCTTATCCAATTTGACTTTCTTTTTTTCATCCATTATTCCAAAAAGCTGATCTTGAATTCTTCTGAAGTCTTGATATTTTGGTTTTGACAACCAGCTTAATGGCTTCGTTCTCTCTGGTAACACAATTCTGACATCTTTGCGTTGTGCAGATTTTCCTATAGGTCTTTCCAACCAAACAGCTGTTGTTCACTCAACTTGAAAAAGTCCTTTTTCTGAAGCATCTGCGGATTTTAGTTCTGAGATCAGATGTTCTTAATGGATGTATGGTTTCATGAACTGTCTTGATCAAATTCAATTATACGATGAGCTTGCTGTTAACTTTAAACCATGTCTTAAATAAAATTGGAGAAGTCTGTACTGGACAGAAATATTTTTTTTTCGTCTCGAAGGGTAGGCACAGTTTAGCGGTTCTGTCATTGACACTTTTGGGTTTCTTGCGCTAATGGATTAGTCATTATGGTATTCATGGGAGTTACATGAGGAATATTTCTAAATCAACTTCTAGAAGAAAGCCCTGTTGTTGATCAGCTTCTAGACTCTGAAGCATTTTAAAAACTTTTTGAATGTCTTTGAGTCCTGTGTACATTTTAAAAGTTACGTTAATGGGACAGTGATTGACTCATAAGCCCAAACCATACAGATTGTTTGATCTAAATACATAAAGATAGTTAGAAGGTTTACTTGGGGAATCATAGTCATCCAAATATTGTTGTATGCTTTACAGTTATGGTGAGACGCCATACTGATTCCTCCACGCAAGTCCGGTTCAATCATCTGAAGCATTGGTAGGCAGACAACAGGTCAATCTGTACACCAGTACATTTTAAGCAAAGCTTCCAACTCATCCCAGGGCGAAATATAATGGCAGGATCTAGACTATAATGTTTCATGCAGGTCTTTCTGTAATTTTCAAAACATCGGCCAACAAACATGTAATCGCCATTAAATATGCATCATGATAGTCTCCCATGGTTTTCGAGGTCTAATTTTTGCCACGCTTCTGAGATAAAGAATAATCAGAACTCACTGATGTCCTTTCTCTAAGACTACTAAAGAACGCAACCTTTAGGAGGAAGTGAGTCTTCATCAAAACCTTTCCCAACTGTTATGTACTATAAGGATAAACGCCCTTTTCTAAACGAGCATTGGTCAAAATAGGTGTTTGTTATTGGGCAGGACTGTAGGATCTGCTAGTGATTCTAAATCCATCAGGGTTGCATAGAGTCATAAAAAGAAAAATAATTTAAAGTGAACACATGTACTTTTTGATGAATGCGCATGATGGACACCTTAAAGGCGCTGTACTGTTGCAATATAGATGGAATCATAACTAGCAAGTTATGAAAGAATATTAGGAAGTCTCAAGATAGGATCAAATTTAGTGAAGATTGAAAGTGTTATGCACTGTCTTGAATTCTGCTATGTGTATCATGGTCTCTTTTGTTGATTTCAGGGGATAGCCTCTATCACAAATAACAGTGAGTGGTGGTCATAGCGATCTTGGTCTTGGGGTCATCCTAAGATCGGATGGTTCTAGATTATTGAAAGACATTACGAATTCTTGCATGGTTTTACAAATGTTTTGCTGAGTGGTTCGTATAATTTGGTTTGATGTTCCCCAACTGCTTCAAAAAGAATGAATGAACAATTGGTGGTTAATTCATTAAGTTGATAATGGTAAAATTTTTGGTATAGTACCAACTAAGTAACTCAATTAATCACTGACTTCGTAAAACCAGATTTATGACCTCTTGTCTAAATATTATATATCCAAACTTACACCCTCCTTCCAATTAACTGGCATACTTTTTCTGTCTAATCCATTCATTGTCAACAGACATTATTCTACCAAGTTCCGCAACTAATCATCTTGACTTAATATACCCTTATTAATACAACATTCTGCGTTGCACTTATGTGTCAATTTCACGTATGTAACTTGTAATCAACTACATTTTGCGTATTAGAAGTGTAGTGAACCCAATATTGCCTATGATTAGGACGGACAGTGTAGACATGTCTTGGATGGTGGCTTATTTTTGGACTGATATTAGACACTTTCTATTATGTATCAGCTCCCTATGAATTCAACAAACCTGTGTAGACAACTTAACTTCGGACCGTCGGGGGCCGCGGTGTCTCTGTTCCTCTCAAAAACAGATCACATCCTCTGTAAGACATCCATTCGGTAAGTTCCAGCAGTCTCTAAGCTATACGCATCATTGGACTCTCGACTAGCACGATAGTAACTTCTCTCTGCATTTTTTTTCACAATGGGTCGCCCCTACTCATACAAGCACCACATCACAACACTATGTTATCTGAATTCCATAATTTTACGCACGCACTTCATGTCAAACAATAATGATTTCTATTCCACCACAATAATTCCTACAGTTTCTTCACTCATAATAACTCACAACCATAACAAAAACCATATTACCGCTATCACACACAAAATCAACTCCTCTTTACTTATACCATCACTACCCTAATAAATTCAAAATCTACTCACAATACTCCCTCAATATATAAATTTATTCAACTAAATATAATATCTAACAAAAATACACTCCAACCCCCCACCCCTAAAATTATGTTAACATACCAACAATTTTCAAATCTCCATCACTTAAAACACTGAATTTTCTACCCACAACCCCATCAACACCCCTCAATATCAAACTCTCCCACACCCACCCCCCATCTTCAACAAAACTACTCAATAGGCTTAACACTGCTCGATGCTACTGGGCGCAAACTAAACGTGGGTGTACAGGTATGGCTAGGGCAACTGCAATCCTCTCTGACTAGCTCTTACATGATGGCACTGTGCATCGTTGCTTCCTTCTGATATTCCCCTTCTTTCTCCGCTACTGTGATCTATGGTCCCTCTTAAATGGTTGGACTTTTTCACATCAGGGGTTTGCTCAAAATTAATCCCAAATCCCAACAAGTGAGTGGCTGACTGGTCATAGCGTGAGTCTTGTCTTGTCTGGGGTTTTCTTGCTTTTGTTTTCTATTTAGGGTAATTCTGTTCTTTTTCTTTTTTTCTATCTTTTTTTTTATTTTTTCTTTTTTTCATCTTTTTAATTTTTCTGGGTTCCAATATAATCTAAATATCGATAAAGGACCTAGATTACTTAGAAACATACATACATAACGACTACACCGACACTAACGACCAACAACTTTGCAACGAACTTCAATGGAACTCATAATGAAAATACTACGGCCCAAGACTCTAGCATCACCACAACTGGCAACCCGAGAATATGCCAAATCAAAATGCGTATTAAAATACCATTCAACCACAACCCAAACAACATATAACATATAAACAACAAATGTTATTGGGCTTGCAGCCATGAGGGTCCGTCTCTTGGTTGCTGTGCAGCATCTGCCTGTGTATTGGTCTTGGTCCTCTTATAATTTTCGTTCTGTCTAATTCTGTTATTCCTAATTGCAAATTCATGGCTTTGGAATGTTCACAAACCATCTGACCTGCTCCTAAACACAACACAATCACACCTCAAAATCCCATCTGACAAAAATGTTCACACACCCATTAAAATTCACACAAACCAGAAATGAATGTTCCACACCACATCAGCAACTACCAGGACAACAAAAAACATCAATGGGCAAATGAATGAAACAAATCTGGTGGTTATAACGTTTATTCATATTATATTTTCTCATTGAAATTAGGACCAGTAATAAATTATAAGAAAAGAATAGATTTAATAACTCAATGCAACAAAATCACTCTATCCAGGTGGTTTATCCTATTATTCATTCAGAGACTTTTTACTGTTTTTATATTTTTGTGGTTAAATTATATAACATTATGATAGGACCCAATAAAATATTTGTGCGCCTGTTTTAAAGGTCCCCGCCGGGCCCCCAACCCCCGGCCCACCAATCCACTGTCGCCTCCCACGCAACGCAGCACGAGCCACACAAGGGCCAAGATAGCAGCAGTTAATGCAGATTTTATATATTTTTAATTGATCCGACACAAAAACCCAGCAATAAAACTCCAGGTAAAAAAAGGCGTCCATTTCAAACCAGGAACAAAAAGCGCAGTAAGCGATTCAACCTACCATAATCAAAAACCACAACTCCAGGGACCTGTGCAGAACTATCAAAAAGTCCCCTCAACCGTATATTTCAAAATCCAAACAAAAAAAAAAACAAAAAGTCCCTGTGCTAATAGTCTCTTAAGTACTACAACACAAACAGACCACTTCACCCCACGTATACCCTCCCCCTGACTTCGCAAAGAGTACCTGTGAGTGCGTAAACCAAACACAAACCACAACGTATGGGATGTTCAAATGGATAATGGTATGTGTGGATGTGACCGACAAATCTCGTATGTCAGGGTGGCCTCACACCCCCCACCCAACACCATACCAACGCGTCAATTAACCATTGTGTCGGAGTATGGGAGGCCCAAGTGGTGGTGGTGCCACCCCCCACCACCACACCAACGTAATGTGGGAGAATGGGATGGTACGTTTACATGTGGTGGGATTTTGCGCCACCCTAGCATGCCCCTGAAGGCAATAATAGTTGATACCCTAGTAGTCACAGGATGAGTCAGAGTGGAGATGGCATTTGGCAGTCCCCCACCACCCCCGATCAAGTGGTCCCCCGGAATGCCCATCCCCCCCCACCCACCCGCCCCCCCCCCCACCCCCCCCCACACCGAACTGGCAGAGGCTAGGCCATGTGTAAATATCTGTGTAGCTGTGGGGCAGGACGGGAGGGGTGTGTGGAGTACAGATGATAGAATATAGATGGCGAGTAAGTGCGTTGACAGTGTTCTGCACTATGTGGTTGGCCAATTCGCTTGATAAAGATCTGTGACATCAGGCCTGTCCCCCGTAACAGAGACTTGTGGCCCCACACCAACACGAATTTGAGATATGAATGTAGTCTGTTATCACCCCCCCCCCACCCCCACCACCGACCCAACAACCACCCGTCCCTCCCGTCCCCCCCCAGACTAGCATGATCAAGGGGTGTGAGCTGGTGGAAAGCAAAGTGAGCGAGGTGCAAGCACATTGCAAGCACAGGGTCTTGGTTCTTCATTGGACTGTCAGCATATGATTTGTGAGTATACCATTGGAAGGGGCCATCAGCACAGAAGAGCTCTAGTACCGAAGCGAGATAGTGTGTGTAAATTAGGGCAGGAGGTTTGAGCCCAAGAAGAGTCTGTCAGTCCAGATTATATAGGTCAAGTACATGATAGTTGGACATAAGCATGTCTTTATTAGGATGAGTAAAAACAAGTCAATGATAGTCAGTGAGTGTTCATATTGTGTCGGAAAGATGATTTACAGAGACATGAGTGGGCTCCCCACTGCCCCCTCTGCCCTTCATCACCACGCCGTCTGCCATCTGGCACAGGGACGTATTAAATTAATTGTCCTCAATCAAACAACCCCACCCCACACCCCACCACCCCCACCTCACACCCTCCTCCACCCACTCCACCCCACCCCCCACCACCACTACCACTACTTACCAAACAAAACCCAACCCCCAACCCCCCTACAACCCCCACCACCACTACAACTACAAACCACCCACCCCCCCTCCCCATCCCCCACCACAACAACCACCCCAATCAATACCATTCAACTACCCCCTACCACCCCCCCCCACCCCCCACCCTACAACCCGCCACCCCACCCCTACCCTCCCTCAGACCCCCCAAACCCTCCAACCCCCTCCAACCTACAAAACCCCCCAACACCAACCCCCAAGCCCCACAACCGCCCCCCACCCTCCCCCACACCAACCGCCACCGTACCCCAACCAACACCCAACCCCCCCCACCCCCACCCACCCAACCCAAAAACAAACCCCAAAAAAAACCCCCCCAAACCACCAACACCAAAAAAAACCCAAACTCCACCCAACCCCAAACCCCAAAAAACAGGCCCAAACCCAAAAAAAAAAACCCCCCCCAAAAAGGGGAAACCCCCCCCCCCCCTTTTAAAAAAACAAACACACTTTAAAAAAAAAAAAAAAAAATAAAAAAAAAAAACCAACCCATTTCCACCCACCCAACCCACCCCCCCCCCCACCCCCCCCCAAACCCCCAAAAACCCCCCCCACCCCACCCCACCCAAAAAACCCCAACAAACCCCCCCACCAAAACCCAAAATCGCACCCCCCACCACCCCCAAACCCCCAAACCCCCCAAACCAAAACCACCAAACCCCAACCCCCCCCCCCCCACCCAAAAACAACCTTTTAAAAAAAACCCCCCCCCCCATTTCCCACCCCCAACCAAACAAACCCCCCCAAAAAACAACCCCTCCACAAACCCCTTGCTCTACCCAAAAAACCCCAAACCATCCCTCCCCACAACAAAAACCCCCCCCCAACCAACCCCCAAAAAATTTTTAAAAAAAAAAAAAAAAAAAAAAATTTTAAAAAAATTTTTTTTTTTAAAAAAAAAAAAATTTTTTTTTTTTTTTTTTTTTTTTTTTTTTTTTTCCCAAGGGGGGGGGTTTTCCCCCCCCCCCAC
>JAMYXO010000882.1:0-36350 GCA_033310375.1 Conus canariensis
CTCGTCTTTACTCCTCTCAACCGAGAGTGTCCTTAATGAAAACGCCAAGGGACCCAATCCCCCTGAAGCAAAAGTTTTTGTTTTTGCCCTTTTGGGTTTTGGGAAAGTTTCACCCATTGCAAGGTCATTCCACAACGACAAAGGGGAAAGAAACCGTCTCCTCGTTTTTACTTCCCTTTTTACCGGGTTTTGTAAACCTGAGTTTAAACGTTAAACAAAAGCGTTCACTACCAATGTCCGCATATGGGGGATTTGGGAAATTTTGAAAATTCGCGCTGTCCGAGTGAGGGTAGGGGTAGGGAAACCCAAAAGGAATGTTTCCTTAGTTACCCCCCTACCAACTTTCCATTCCCCTTGCCCCTGCGTGTGGGGGCGTGGCTCGCCGCGGGGCCGACAACAACAGAAAAGAACCGTCGGTCAGCTTCCCTCCGTGATTAAAAAGAGGGCCGTCGGGACGAACCCCTTCGACACAGTAGGGCGGTGAATTGTTAGTTAGCGTGGGACGCACTTGAATTTGATCCGGGACTGATGGGTCAGATGGAAAGAAAGGGACATCGGGCGATTCTTCTATGGGGTTTTTCCCCCCCTACAGTGGGGAGGACGGGAAGTGGTTTTTCTGACACTGAAGTGGGGTGTTTAAGGGGCAAAGAAGCGACAAAACTGTGCCAGCAGTTGGGCCTAAAACAACAAGGGGTTTGATTCGGATACGCCGTTTAAAAGGGGGGGGAAAGGGAAGTCGACGTTTTGGGGGGGGCTTTTTTTTAAATGACGTTTTGGACTGATAATTTTTATCTTTTTTCCTCCGATCATCCATTCACAGGCCTCCCAAGGTTTATTGAACGATGGCCAGAAACACCACCTTTGCAGTTCTTTGAGTTGTCCAGGCTTTTCCGAAAGGGGGGGCGGGAGAGAAATTATTACAAACATTAATTGTGCTGTGGTAAATGTGTCATGTATTTTTTTACACACTAAGTGAGTGCATGTTTTTTGCGTGACCCCTTCTGTAAACAGTAGACTAGGGGGGGAAGGGGGGGGGGGGGGAGGCAGGGCGGGGGGGGGGAAAAGGGGGGATAAACAAAATTTAGGGTAGTGATTATATGTACTTTAGTATTTTGTGCAAATTTCTTTTGTGTGTGTGTGTTGTGTGTGTGTGTGTGTGTGTTTGTGTTGGGGTGTGAAAGTGTTTTTGAGAAAAACCCACTACACGGGTTCATGTTTTGTAACTTGGGGTGGGTATGTTTGTTTTTTTTCCAGGCTTTTTTTTAAATGTATTTATTGGAAAAAAACCGCAGCAGTACAGGACTAAGGGCATGAGTAGAATGAGTGATCAGCTAGGGCCCAACATCCCCCTAATAGGAAAAATGAAGGGGTGGAAGAAGCTTTTTTCTTCTTGTGACTTGACCCCTATTCAGGGGTCAATTCTCTAAAACCAAGCATCTTGCAGCCCGGGGGTTTTTGCCACTGTGTGTGAAGCTGTCCCCAGGGTGAAATGTAAATTTGTTCACCATGTTTTGTGCACAGGGGAATTTTTTTTTTTTTTTTTTTTATCCACAAAGACACATTTTTTTGCTTTTTCACATTCCCCCCTTTCACCTTTTTTTAAATTCAAATTTTTTTTTTCTGTGTCTGGGGGTGACCCCCAGCTGGGAGAATGTGTTGTAAAACATTTCTGAGCTGCAAAAGGAACATTTAGTATATTTATTTCTGATAGGTGCAAAATTTTCAGACAATTTTCACTACCAAAATGGTTATAATTTTACTTTATTTTTTGTTCGCAATGGGACTAATATGATTGAATGATTCACCAAATTTCAAGTGTCGGTCTGTCACTATAATTTTTGGAATTTTTTTCCTCCCCCTTTTAAAACCCTGGGAAATTCCAGGGATTAAAAAGGGGGGAAAACTCCTGGCAGGAAAGTGGGGTTAAATGTCACAACTGGGAGCTTTCGAACGATTCTATCCTTGTTGGGTCCTTTTGAAAAGGGCAGGAGAAAAGGATTTTTCAAAAGTTTCATATATGTACATGACTTTTTTCTTGTGGACACTTCTTTTCCCGGGGTCAGTTTATTAATATTTTTTTTTATTAGGCCTGTGAAACCCTTTTATAAACCCTGTATATACCCTATCACCCCGAAGATGGGGGGGGTTTAACCCTTTTTATGAGTGGTCAGGGTTTTTATGTGGTATGTCCTTAGCCGGGAAAAATTCAACATTAAAAGAGATGAATTTATGTTTTTCATGATGGTTTTTGATGTCCTTACCCTGGCGTAAAAAACATTAAATGACAGTGTTTTTCTGTATGAGTTTTAATGGAGGGGGAAAAGGTTTTTTTGGAATAGATTATGGAGAAATGAAAAACCCCGTCTGGGAGGGGCTGTCACGCATCTTCCCAAAAACAAATTTAACCTGCCCAAAAAAAAATGTACAATTTTACTTTCTTGAGACACAACTCTTTTTTGCAAAAACCCTTTGCCATGAAAAATTTCCCCAAGAAAAAAGAAATTTCCCACTTAAAATTTGATATCTCACGACAACAAACGGCCGGGTGCAGAAAGGAAAAAACATAAAAAAAAGATTAAAGAAGAGAAATGGGGAAAAAAAAAAAAGGAAAAAAAAAAAGGGAAAATTCATCCCTCGTGGCCCGGGCAAAACAAAAGACGATGAATAGATTTGAGGGTGGTGGTGTTTTTAAACCCAAAAAACATTGTCCCGAAATTCGGCAGATTTACGGGCCCCCAACTGGAGCGCCCTCCGCTCTAAATTCCTTTTGAGGGCAAGCATGAAAGCCTGTTTTTATTTATCTGCTGGGGGATCAGGGGGAAAACCGGCTTTGGGAACGACCGTCTCAAAAGGGCCTTTTTTTAGAGGGCCCAAACAAACGCTTTAAAATCAAACTCCCGCCACCCTTATTTCTGCTCAAAAGAGACAGTGTTTACTTTTCTTTTCTTCCAGGCGTAAAAAAAACAACGTCAGGGAAAACCCCCCTCATCTAATCAAAAACCCAAACAAGATTTTGAAAGGGTTTCCCTTTTGGGCAGACTTTAACGACCGGGATGTCGGTTTTGGAACCCCCAAACCCGCAAGGGCCCCGGGAACTAAAAGTGATGGTCCATTCCATTACCTAAACCCAGAAAAAATATCAATCCTCCCCCGGACTCCCCCCACGGGCTGCTCAAACATTTCTCCCTGTTTTTCTTTCACGACCAAAAAGGGCATCTCCCCATTTCGTAAAAGGGAACGAAAACAACCCCTTTTTCTATACACCAACAACCTGTGTGTTTTTTTTGGGTGCCTCGCCTTACATCGAGAAGCGTCGCTTAAAAGCCCTTCAAAAAAAAAACCATACCCTTTTTCCTTTGAAACATGGTGTGAGAAACGGGCCAAGGAAAAGTAGGGGGTTCCGGGGCAAAAACGCTCACCGACCTGGAAAAGTCCGAAAACATTTTTGGGGTCAAGGGGGGGACGTTTTCCAGATTGACGAGTCCTCTTTCCGGGTTTCCCTTTTTTCGAGGGGAGCGAAAACTCACATTTTTCCCCCTAACCATGTGGACCCCTCGACTGAAGAATCATTTCTGCTACATCGTGGACCTGGATCAGGGTGTCAAGCTTTCAGATCCCCTAGATTGGAAAAACTTCGGAAAAAGGAATGGCGCTTCGGACGTAAACGAAGGGCCTGGGGCCCGGGGCGGGTTAAAAAAAATGTTTTTTCCGGGACGCGTCAAACAAAATCCGTCGACTCCTTTAGAGATTCAAAGGGGAGAATGGAATCGCCCGTAAAACACGGATTTCGTTTTTTCCATACAGAGCACTTTCCCGATTTTGGGGGCCATGATGATAAAAAAAAAAAAGAAAGACCCCCGCCCGCTCCCAACCCCAAAGACCGTCTACACTGCCAAGCACCCCCCTCTTTTCCGTCAGGGCCCGCCCCAAAACGTTCCTGTTCCAAGACCTTTCCTCTTTTTATTTACGGGGATCCTCAGGACTTGTTTGATAGGTGATTGATTTCATGAAGGAGATGTCCGACAAGGCTTTTTCGATCCCCTAAAAAAAAGATTTTTTTCACCGTTACGTTCACCCTTAGTGGCTCGACGAGTGAGGGGCTGCTTGGGCGCCTTTTCTTCGAGAGTTTCCCCTGATAGGCTTTCCACAGTTTTTTAAAATACGACCCCCCCAAACTCATTTTTTGCCAGAGATGGGGCGTCAATGAAGAAAAGGGGTCCGGGGCTCCTTTCAAAATTCTGGTGTAGAACAACATCCCGTACAAATGCTTCAGCACAAAAAAATTTTTAAAATTTTTGGATATCACCCGTTACCCTTGCTCCCTGGCCCAAATTTCCCATTCCAAAAAACTCGGCCGCCCTTTTGAGTACAGGAAAGCAAGGGCTTCTTCCCCTACGAGGGACAAACTGACTGGAAACCCAAATGCTGACGTTGTTCCCTTTCCCCCACGGAAAGGGGTTTCTTTTAGTCCCTGAAAAACGATCAAACCCCGGAGAAGACTACGCTTACTGCCCAAAGAGTTTGGGGAAAGAACGGCCCCGGGCCAGTTTTGAAGGTTTTTTTAGTTTTGGGACAACAACCTTGGGCGTCGTGCCCTTCCAGGAGGGCCCCGGAAAAGCCCGACACGTCTGTATTCACTCTGGGGTTGGGGCTTTCTAAAGGAAACCCAATTGCAAAGTGAGACGACTGGGAGGCGGAAATCTAAAAAAAAATCTTAAATAAATTTTAGGAAAACCCCCCAAAAAGAAACGTGGACAAACGGGTCACAAACTAAAATAAAACGTTGGGGATCATTCGTGACCCCTAAAAGAACATAAACCCCCAAAAGGGTTTAGAAAGCTCGGCCAAGTACTTTAAAGAGGGCATTCCTTAAAAAAAAAAAAAAAACCGTAATGGGGGCCCTTTGTAGCCGTTATTAACGGCTTAATGGTAAAATAAAACTTGGGGGATCATCCCTGAACCAAAAAAACATACCTGCTAAATTTTTTACAAAGGGCGGCCAAATACTTTCTGGGATATTCCATTGAAGAAAAAAAACCCTTACAGGCCGTTTCAGGGGTTATTAACCCCCCTTTAGCGGTAACCTAAAACATCGGGCATTATTCGTGACCCATAACGAACAAAGCTACAAATTTTCACGAAGATCGCCAAATACTTTTTTGATTATTCCATACAGAAACAAAAACCTTTAAAGGGCCCTTACAAATCGTTAGGAAAAAGGGTATAACGGGGGGAAAAATAAAACCTCGGCTCATCCTTTTCCCGTAATAAACATACCTGCTAAAATTTTTTTACAAAAGGGTCGGCCAAAATACTTTCTGAGGGGTATTCCTAAAGAAAAAAAAAAACCCTTTTTGGGGCGTTTTTAGCCGGCGGACGGGCGGTTTTAAAGGCTTTTAAAAAGGCCAAAAAACGGTTTTTCTTTTTTATGGAAATGCTCAGAAAGTAATTGGGCCCATCTTTCTGAAAAAATTTTTAGGTATGCTCCTTTTGGGTCACGGATCATGCCCATGTGGTTTTTACCGTTTTTAAACCGTTATTAATGCCATAAAAAACCCCTAACGGTTTTTTATCCTTTATAGAATATTTCCCAAAAACACTTTTTGGGCCCAAATTTTTTTGGGAAAAATTTTTTGGGATGTTCACTTTGGGCCACGGGTTTGCCCCATGTGTTATTTTAACTGTTTTAGCCCTTTCTTACGGCTATAATTCCCCCATAACGGGTTTTTTTTTTTATGGGGTTATTTAGAAAACTTGGCCCCATCTTTCTGAAATTTGGGAAAATATGTTCATTATGGGTCACGGATGATTTCCCGATTTTCAAATTTTTTTGTCATAAACCGTTTCTAACGGGGTAAAAACGGCCCCCCTAAGGTTTTTCTTTTTTTAAAGGAATATCTTAGAAAATACTTTTGGCCCATCTTTTTTGAAAATTTTTTTAGGTAAGTTCATTATTGGGTCACGGATGAAGCCCCGATATTTAATTTTAAACCCTTATAGCGTTTACTAATGGCTATAACGCCATAACGGTTTTTCTTTTTATGGAAAAATCTCAGAAAGTATTTTGGCCCATCAAATTTTTAAAATTTGGTTTGGGGATGTTCAAATTTTGTGTCACGGATCATGGAAACCCATGTGTTTTTTTACCGTTATAAACCGTTACTAAAGGCCCTTTAAAGGCTTTTCTTCTTTATGAATATTCAAAAAATCGGTCTTTCTGAAAATTTTTTAGATTTGGGAGGGGTGCCTAAAATTTTTTTAATTTTGGTTTTAATAAACCCCCTAGGGTTTCCATAAAATTTTTGGTCTTCCTTTTTAAAAAATTAAATTTTTCTTTTCCTCATTTCCCCTTTTTTTTTTTACCGTAAAACACAACTTTTCCCCCCCCCCCCCAAAAACAAAAACCCCACTTTCAAAATTTAAAACCATTAGGGGACGGGACCCCACACCTTTTACCACAACCCCTAACCCCAAACGGCCCTTTTTTAAAAAAAAAAACCCGACTTTCGAAAAATACAAAGGGCCCGGTGCCGGGAAAAAAAAAAACACACCAAAAGGCAAATTTTCCCCTTTTTTTAAAAAAAGACAACCGACTTTTTTAAAAAAACATTATTTTTAAAGACCCAACCAAAACCAACACCAAACCCCCAAACACCCTTTTAAAAAAACCCCTAAAAAAACAACAAACCCCCCCCTGTTCTTTTCTTTGTTTTTTTGGCCCCCTTGGGGGGGTTTGGGGGGGGGTTGTTTTTCCCCCTTTGGGGGCCGGCCATGCTTTCGTTTGGGGTCCCCCGGTGAAAAGCGGTCAACTGTTTTGCCTTTAAATTTAATGGCTATAACGGCCCAAAAGGGTGTTTCTTCTTTATGGAATATCTTAAAAAGTATTTGGGCCCTTTCTTTCTAAAAATTTAAAAGGTATTTTCCATTGTGGGTCAGGGATCTTTGGCCCAAATTTTTTATTTTACCGTTATTTTTCTTTTTACTAATGGTTTTAAAAGGGCCCAAAAGGGGTTTTCCTTTTTTTCATGGAATATCTTAGAAAATGCCTGGCCGATCTTTCTGAAAATTTCCCAAAATGCCATTATGGGTCAGGGGACCCTTTCCCCGATTTTTTTTCTTTTACCGTTATACCGTTACTAAGGGGCCTATAAGGGCCCCTTTAAACGGTTTTTTTTTCTTTATGTAATATGTTAGAAAGAACTTTGGCCGATCTTTCTAAAAATTTGTAGGTATGTTCTTTAAATGGGTCCGGATAATGCCTGATTTTTTTAAATTGTTCCCCCGTTTTTTGCTTTTTACTAGCGGCTAAAAACCCCCCAATCCCTTTTTTCCCTTCTTTATGGAAAATCTCAAAAGTACATACCGATCTTTTTAAAAAATTTAAAGGGTTTTTGTTCATTTTTGGGTTACAGATGAGGGCCCTTTGTTTACCAAATAGCCAAACTTAGGGTTTTAAGGGCCCTCAAAGGGATTTTCCTTTTTAAATAGAATATCCGCGCGTATTGAAGATAAACTGGGAGTACTTTTAATATGTTTGGGCATTTGTTTCTGTTCTTCTTCTTTAGTTTTCTTCTAAGGACCCCCTCTGGGAAAAGGGACGTAAAATAATCGGGGGCGAGGGGTTTTTTCCCCCATATGGGGTTTTGCCGGCCCATGATCTTGCGTTTTGGGTGAAGGTAAACCCCCCAAGGTCAACGCAAAATGCTTGTAGATCAAGGGGATTGCGTCCCTTGGCTCACCCAAAAACGACCTTGAACGGGTGTACCCAAAAATCCCAAGTTCAACCGTGCCCTTTTTTAACTACACACACACCGCCCCGCGCGCGCGCGCGTGCAACCCACACACCCCACACACACACACCACACACACACACAGGTATGTAATCCCGAACAATTTAGTAAATTGGGGATAACAAGTGCTGGGTTAAAAATTTTTTCCGTCATTAAATTTTTGAAAAGATTTCAATTTTTAAAATTTTAAAAAAAGGGGGGGGGGGGGGGGAGCGGGGGAAGAAAGAAAAAGAGGGAAATTTTAGATATTAAACCCTTCCCCATCAGCATCTGGGGAAACCAAATTTTAATTTTTTTCTGAAGACAGAAAACCCTTCAAATTACCTGCTCCCAACCCTTTCCCGCCGGATCGAACTCAACCCGGGGGACACGGCCCGAAATTTGGTTTGGGGGGCTTTCCCCTTAAAATCCCGATGGAGTCGTTAACCCCGTCTATAATTTTTTGCAGTATTTCTCACCACCCAAATTCAAATAGAGAATCCAACAGCCCCCCCAAAAAAGCACCAGGGGGGGGCAAAAAAATTAAAACAAAAAGAAAGGGGGGAAAGGGGGAAATATAATTAAATTTCATACCCCAATATATATAATATAATTTTAAAAAAAAAAACGTTCTGTAGCCTTAGTAATAAGTAAGATAAAACGACAAAAAAACTTTTTTCAGCAAAAAAAATTAAATATTTTTCATTTCCCATTATTTGGGGGGTATCAAAAACTGAACAAATTTCACACCAAAGGGAAAAAAAACGAGGGTAAAAGGGAAAAAGGGAAAAACATTCCAGCAAGCAGTGCAGAAAGTAAAATAGAATAAGTAAAAGAAAAAACATGACATCTCCCAAAAAGCTTTTTGGATTATAAAGGGGGGGAAAAAAAAACAGAACACACAATCAAAAATATTTCAAAGGGGTTTTTTTTTAGCCTTGAGCTAGGGTTTCTACCAACTGATGGCTGGGGGCCCGGGGGTTTAAAGGGTGTCATCATCCTAAAGCTTCATATCATTTTGGGGAATTGTTCTTTTTTTTGTTTGGGTTTCCCCAGCAAGCAACAGATTTTTTTAAAACCCGATGCAGAAATTTTATTTTCGTGTCTTTGGTTTTTATTGTTGCAAATGTTCTTATCCCCTACAGCTTCATTTCACTTTCGAAAAATTTTTTCTTATTTTTTGGGTTTTGGCAAACAAAAGTATGTTTTTGGAAAAAATTCAATTGGGTTTTTTTTTCCCTTTTTTTTTTTTTTTGGGGGGAGGGGGGGGATGCCGACTATCCTGACAATTTCAACTTTTTTGCAGAGTGAATGTTGTTTAACAGGAAAAAAAAGGGTTTCCCCAATACTTGTTTTTTTTACGTGCAAAACTGGCCAAACTGTCTCGGGGTTTTGCTTTCAAAGGGGTTGGTTCTTTTTTGCTTTCAAGATAATTTTGGGTTTAAAATTTTGTTTTAAGTTATTTGGGTTTAAAACGTGCTTTTAAGCAATTTTGGGTTTTAAATCGTGCTTTTAAAACGATTGGGGTTAAAAACGTGCTTTTAAAACGATTGGTTTTAAAAACCCTTCTTTTAAGCAATTGGTTAAATCGTTTCTTTTAAAAAAGACTGGTTTTAAAACCCTGCCCTTTCAAGAGGTTTGGGGGAAAACGTGCTTTTTTGAGCGATTGGTTTAAAAACGTGCTTTTAAACGATTGGTAAAATCGTGGGGTTTTTTAAAGGGTTTGGGGGAAAACGTGCTTTTAAGCGAAATTTGGTTTTTAAAACGGGGTTTCAAGGGGACTGGTTAAAAAACGTGCTTTTAAGCGATTGGTTTTTAAATTCGTTTCCTTTAAGCGTTTGGGTTTAAAACGTGCTTTTAACGATTGGTTTTAAAACATGTTTTCCCAAAAGGGCTGGTTTTTTTAAACCCGGGGTTTCAAGCGATTGGTTAAATCTGAAACTGCTTTCAACATTGGTTAAATGGGATTTTTGCTTTCAAGCGATTGGTTAGTTCGGGTTTTCCCTTTCCAAGCGTTTTGTTTCTTTAAAAATTTTGTTTTTTAAAAGCGATTGGTTAAATCGGAATTTTTTTTTCACGCGTTTTGGTTTTAAAATCAAGGAAATCTATAAACTGCAATAAGGCAAGGGGAAATTGTGTTTGGGTTACGGGAAAAATTTTCAGGGCGTGCTTTTTGTAAACTTTTCACCATTATGGAAAAACAATACTCTTTTTCGACTTCATTGAAAACAACAAAATAGTACGAATAATTCTGCTACTTTGGAAAATGGGGCTTGTACTGAAATTTTCATCAAAAAAAGACTGTTCTGTGCAAACCACTGACTTAAAGAAAGGGAAAAAGGGAAGAAAAAAAAGAAAAAGGGCCCTTTTTAAATTAGTTTGGCCCAATTTTCTTTTGTGGAAAAAAAATTTAAACCCAAAAATAACAGAAAAGGTTTAAAATTGTCGATGTGACTATGAAAATACACGAATGTTTGAAATCGTGTATAAATTTAATGTGGAAAAAAAGATACGATTTCTTTCCCAAATTTTGTCACAGGGCAAACAATACAAGATAAGTCATATCAGATCTTTCTACAATACACAGTGCGATTTACAATGCCATTTTTTTTTTAATTTTTAGATAAACAGCCCATTTTCAGAAAGTTAATAACGTTCCAAATTTCCAAATAATTTTTTTTCAGATTAGATTTACATACATATTCTCCCATCTTAAAAACACAGTGCAAAATGAACCTTTCATGGGTGAAAATTCATCCCCACTAACAGGGCAAAATTAAACTTTAAGTTATCTTCCCCTGAATAGCTATCAGAAGCGTATCCCCATAAACCCACTTGGAAGAAAACAATGCAAAAGTGAAAATTGCCTGGAATCCCCCTGATTAAAATGTTTTGGGGGAACATAGCATTGAAAAAACTAACTTGGGGGAGGGTTTCCCATATAGGCACTGAAAAAAAGGGTCAACCCTTGGGCCCGGGGCCCAAAGGGCTGGCAAATGTGACAGTAGTTAACTCTGTTTAGGGCATAACGGGGCCCTTTCTCTGTGCGGGTTTTTTCGGGGTCAATTTGGGAAGTATCATAGGGTTTATGTTCTTTCTTTGACACACTTTTTCTAGAAATCCTGGTTAAATTTGAATTGCCAAAAAACCCCAAAAACTTAGAATGAAATGATGAAAATTAAAAATAAAATCCCCCAATTAAGAACTAACCCACCCAAAAACATTTTTCCTTTGTCTGTCCCCTCTTTCTCCTCCCAAATTTGGGTTATTCATATAAGATACGCATTACTGTTTCTAAAAAAGAAAAGGGGGGAGGGCTTTACTTGTGCGTTTTTTTGTTGTTGCTGGTGGGGGTTTTTTTTTTCACTTGGGAGTGGGATGGGGGGGGGGGGGGGGAGGATACATTTGTGGTTTTTTGTTTTCGAAACCCACCTATCAGAATAAATTTTTCAGTACACCATACTTTAAAGTAAAAAACAAAAAAACCCAGGGGTTTTTTATCAAACGTTGAAACATGAAGTCAGCATAGGGACTGCCCAAAATTGTGACCAACCAAAAGACTTTTACATGATGGGGCATGATTTAAGTCTTGATTTTTTTTTAAAAAGGGGGAAAAGAAATAAATACGGGTGGGGAAAAATAGGAGGAGGGAAAGACCCATTTTTAAAAAAAAAATTCAAAAAAAGAAACAAAAAATTCTAGGCTGGGGGACAAAAAAGGGGGGAAAAGCCACTTTTTTGAAGCTGTTTGTTTTTCCTTTTGCAGGAGTCTTTGTCACCCGATTCACCCTTTTCGTCTTCGGCCCAATTTCTTACCTTGAAACCGCGAGCTGTTTGATGTGATTGTACAGAGATGAGTTTTCAAACCCCTTTGCGGGGGAAGTCTAGGAAAGGATCGGGGCTTAAAAACCCCAAAATGCCCTTCAAGCTGCAAATTTCGACTGGTTGTTTGGTAGGGCCCAATATCCACTCCCTTCCAGTGGCCTCGAAAAAGAACCCCCCCGGGAAACCCTTTAAAAGGGAAAAGAAAGGGAATGGGGAAAAGGAGGAAATTTTTGGTTTTTAAATGGGAAGGAAACATTGCCTAGGGGACAGGGGAAAAAACGACGCTTGTAGGGGCCCCCAAGCCTTGGTGCAGGGCCCTGACAGAAGTGGGGGAAAATTTTTATATTTGTTTTTTCAGTTTTTGGTTTGCCCCGGGGTTTTCCCACAAAAATTGTTTTTGTTATTTTTGGGTTTTTGTTGCTGTTGTTTTTGGGTTTGTTGTCGTTGTTTTTCCCGCCGCCCGTCGGTCGTCGCCCATCATCATCTTTCTTTAAATATTATCATAATCATCATCATTAGTATTTTGTAGTAGTAGAAATTGTTGTTATTTTTTTTAAACCCCTTTATTGCAAATATCACCCACCTTATCATTCTTCTTCTTGTTCTTCTTCTTCTTGTTATCTTTGGCTCCCAAACAAAACTTGAAAGTAGGGGGTATTTAGAAAGTATTTGGGTGGTGGTATTTGGGTAGTAGGGGTTTTTTTTAAATCTTTAAAACCCCTACTACTACTACTACATCGTCTTTAAATAATTACCCTTTTTAATTCATTTTTTTAAATTTATGTATTATCATATCATTATCATTTTTAAATTTTTATCTTTTTTTTCAAATTACAAATTTTTAATTTTATGGGTACATACTAGCCCTATTCTGGGTTTAGAGACCAACTCAACCCTCGCTCTCCATTTCACGATGGACTGCCTCCCTTTTTTGGGGGTTAAAGCCGATTGAAGAGCGGGCCAGCTGGCGCTACATTCAGTCTTTTCCCCCGTGTCACCCAAGTCTATCCTTTCGCTAAAATTTTTCACCTGAAATTTTCATTTTTTCGGCGCATGCAATGTTAACGGGGTTTTCCATCCCAAGGGTTTAAAACTGCCCCGCCCTCTCCGAAATTTGCTAAGGGGTTTTTTAAACGGTCTATAAGTGTCAAGGCGCGTCCAAAAGGAACGGAAACTGGTTTTTATATAGTTTCATTCCGAGGCCTTTTTTAAAAAGTGGAGCGTTTATTTGTTGTTGTTTAGTTGAAAAAGTTTTACCCTTTTTTTTGTCTTTTCTATATTTTTCCATACCCTTATGAATTATACTTTTTAAAACCCCATTCTTCCCCCACCCCCCACCCCCCTAAACCCCCCACCCATTTTTTGAGTTAAATTTTTCTTTTTTTTTTCTTTGTTTGGCGACTTTTTTTCCACGATGGGGATAGTTTTTTTTTAAAATTTTGTGAGCCACCCATATCATTTTTGTTTCCCGCATAGGACTTTGTGTGCCCCGGCCCGGGTCTGTCTGTCTGTCTGCGCCCTGTCTGTTTTTTCTAGCAACTATTTTTCTTCCCGTTTGTTTTTTGTTGTTTTTTTTTTCCCATTCAGGAAGTTTTTGGGGCACTTCCTCACCCCTTTTGTCGGGAAAAATTTTTTACATTAGCTGGTATTGGGAAAAAAACGGGGGGGAAAGGGACAAAAAGGGAGAACATGAGTCACAGTGGTGGGAAGGGGAGAAGACAGAAAAAAGAAAATGAGTCACAGCGGAAGAAGGGAGAAGACAAAAAAGGGGAACATGAGTACAGCTGTAAAGGGGAGAAAAACAGAAAAGGAACATGAGTCAAAAGCTGGTAGAAGGGGAGAAGAAAGAAAGAGAAAAAGAGCCCACAGCTGGTAGAAAGGGGAGAAGACAAAAAAGAGAACTGATTCACAGGGGTAGAAGGGGGGGGGAAAGTTTTTGTACAGCTGAAAAAAGAAAGAAGAAAGAGATTTTGCCTTCGTAGTTGGGAAAAGGATGAAACAACACAAAATTACCAGGTAGAAGAGAGAGAGGGGAGAGAGAGGGGGAGGACGAGAGAGAGAGAGAGAGGACAGGGAACAGGGGACAGAGAGACAGAGACGGGAGACCCAGAGAGAGAGCCCGGAAGAGAGAAGAGAGGGGAAGAGAGAGAGAGAGACAGAACAGAGACAGAGAGAAAAGAAAAGGGAAAACTTAGAACTTGGATTTTGATTGAAGAAAAAGAAGGTTTTCTTCCCGGTGTGAAAATGGGCCGGGCTTTTCCCGTTTTTCCCTGAGGCTTCCACATAATTTTTTTTAAAAATTTTCCCCGTTGATGAATAACAAAACGCGTTTAGATTCATTTCTTTATAGCTCAGAGCTCGTGCTATTTCTTGTGCAAGGCCCCAAGGAAAAAATAATCCTTGCATCTTTTTCCCCTTTTTTTGGGGGGCGCATTTGAAATTGTTTGGTATACTTTTTTCCCCCTTCTAAACAACCCCTTACTTGTAAAGTCTTGAAGCATTTGGGGGAACAAAATCAATGCTGGGAAAATTTTCCCTTGAAAAGTGTGGGGCTTTTAAGCCCCAATGAAAAATTTGGCCTTTTTTTTTTTTTTTTTTTTTTAGCTTTTTTTAATCATTTTTTTTTTTTAAACCCGGGAAATTTTTTTAAGGGGCGGATCGATTGATTTACCCTATGGGAATCACTATGTTTTAAAAATTTTTCCCGCCCCTTTTTTTTTTTTTTTTTTTTTTTTTTTTTGGCGAATCCCAAACCCCTATCCCTTTTTTAAAGGGGTATATCGCTTTCTTTTTAAAATTCCATGGTGGTTGCTTGCGGCGGGGTGCGTGCACGTATGTGTGTGTGTGTGTGGTGTGGTGTGTGTGTGGGGTGGGGTTGTGTGTTGTTTGTGTGTGTGTGTGTTTTGTGTTTGTGTGTGTGTGCGTGTGTGTGTGGTGTGGTGTGGTGCGTGAGTGTGTGTGTGTGGTGGGGTGTGTGTGATGTTTTTGTTGTGTGTGTGTGGGGTTTTAAACGCTACAAAAGCCCTTGATAAATCGGAAAATCAGTATAAGAGTGCAATTGCTAGGAAATTTTAAAAAGGAAGTGAGTACGAGGGTGTTGTTGTGCTGATTTGGGAAACCTGGCCCAATTTTTGGTTCAAACCGGGGGGTCGTTTTCAAATTTCCGCTTCCATTTGGGCCCCCGGAAATCATTTTAAAAGTCAAAGGGGGAATGTGTGGTGTCAAATTTAGGAATGTGAGAAGTGAGACTGTCCCTTTTGGTGGACATGGGGTTAAATGGACCATAAGATGCCTAAAAAAAGCGAACCGCTGCGCGCATCCGTACCCAGTCGTTGCTGTTCAGCTGACAGGTGAAAGTACAATCCGACATGGGCCGAGCTGCTTTCCCCTCTAGGTTTTTCCCCGGGGGTTCCTTGAAGAGAACCCTTTTGTAACAGTCTTTCCCGTTTTGGTTTAGCGGGGCATCCCTGGAAAAGGGGGTTTTTCCCCTGACCTTCATTTGGCCTTTTCCGGGGGTTCAGCCAACGGGCAGAAAAGAAAGAGTTTGAAAAAAATTTTTTTTTCCAGGGGGGACCCAGGGGAATTTACTGTCCTCAACTCCCAAAACCATTTCAGCCGGGGGCCAATCCCCCTCCCCCTCATAAGCCTGCGCTGTTTTCCCTTTAAAAGGTGCAGAACACCACAGGGAAATTCCTTGAACAAAACTTCCCCCCGGGCAGGTGCCTTTGTTTTGCCCTACCAGAACGTCCATAGAAGCCCCTGCTTTGGGTGTACCACCCCATTTTTTCTTTGACTTCAGGGGCCCAAGGGTTTGTAAGACCCTCCACAACGTGAACTGGGGAGCGAAATGCTGCACCCCCAAACTTTGGGCGGGTTTCCCCTGAAGGTGAAAATCGTACGACCCCAGACAGAGCCGAGTTTCCCCTCAAGTCTTACCGCGTCTAAAGAGTATCCTGGGTTGCAGTCTCTCCCGCTGTCAAGCGGGAATTCCCCGTGGCCCAATGGGTCTTTCCCACCGTCCCCGGGGCCTTTCTCTAGAGCCACCAAATTACGGGAAAAGGGAAAAAAGACACCCCCAAAAAATGGTGCTAGTGGCCCCCCAGAAAAGTAGTCCCCCAAAACCCAGCTACCCCATTCAGTAGGCCCGGGCCCTGCACTAAGCTTGGGAGCATGCAAAAAGGGTGCGGATATCCTCTCATTTGTTGATCAATTGATAAATTTCTTTTGGATATGGGGAAATTTTTCCCCCAAGATTTGCGGGTTTTTCAAAGGAAACACGCTAGTCCCTTTTCAGGGATGGATTCTCATTTATTCTAGTTTTCATTCCCTTGCACTCCCCTTGTAAAACCTATTTTACTGCAAAGAAATCAGCTAACTGGCAGTCCTTTCCACTTTATATACGTGGGTGTGTTTGTGTTTGTGTGTGTGTGTGTTTGTGGTTGTGTGTGTGTGTGGCTTGGTTGTGTGTGGTTGGGGTGGGGTTTTTGTGTGTGTGTGTCGTGTGTGTGTGTGGTGTGCGTGTGTGTTTGTGTGTGTGTGGGGTGTGGTGTGTGTTGTGTGGGGGTGTGTGGGGTTTCCCCCGTGTGTGTGTGTGTGTGTGTGTGTGGGGTTTTGCGTGCGTGCATCCTCTCCCCTTTTTCTCTTCTTCTCTCTCTCTCTCTCCCCTCTCTCTCTCTCTCTCTCTCTCTGTCTGGTTTTTGTGTGTTTTGGGTCTGACTGTGCCCGGAAAACAGGGGACAAAACAAGCAGAAAGAGACTGACAGAAACAGAGAGACGAGACAAATGATTTTGAAAACCAAACGTTTTAAAGGGACGAGGGGCCAAAAAAAATTGCGTGCCCCAGGTTGCTCAAAAACTCTTCTGGTACCCGGGTTAAACTTCACCCCAAGAGGAAACACAACGACAACCCAAACCCCAAAAAAAAAAGGTTCTCTTTTGTCAAGACTGACGCGACGGGGGAATGGACGGGGAATTAAAAAAATTTACATTTGGAAACTTAAATACGCAAAAATAAACAACAAATATCCGGGAAAAAACATAAAAAGGAGAGAATTTAAAAAATGGGGCATTCTGGCTCCCCCAACCTCCGCCGCCCCAAACCCGGCTAAACCCGGGTTTTCGCTGTTGCCCCCCCGGTTCCCCAAAAACCCTTTTTTTATAGTTCTCTAATAGTAAACATTTTTAAAAAACATAAAAAATGTGTGGGGATTATCTTTTTTTTAACCCACTAATTTGAAAACTTTTGAGACTTAATTTTTTTGTTTAAACCCTTTCCCTTTTTTTCTTGATCGTCTTCAATAACATCATTTTCAGGGCAACATTCATCAAATGCGTCCCCTGTCTTTCTTGTGAAATAAAACCACTGTTTTTTTATTGTTCTCTAAAGTTTTTTAAAAAAACTAAAGTTTATATTTTTGACATAAAATCCAAAACACTTACCCCAGCATGTTTTCCCACTGAAAGCCATTTTTGACAAAGCGTTTTTTTTTTGACTTACCCCTTTTCTGCTGAAAAATTTCACCCTATAATAAATAGTGTCTGGTTCCTTCAAAACTGTCTAAAGAAATGTTCAAAACACTCACTCAGTTATTGTAGGATCAATTTAAATAGTTTTTCACCCTTCCGTCCATAAAAAAATTTTCTGTCGTGATATGCTTTTTTCCATTTAAGTTTTGGACAAAAAAAATTAAAATAGGGAAAAAAAATTATAACGATAAACTGTTTGTAATAGGTCGAGGATAAATATTGTTTTTCCACAACCGGGTTCTGCCACAAATAAAAGAACAATGGGGGGTTTTTTGGGTCAAAAAGTTTAAAAACGCTTTTTGCACCAAAAAGTCTTTTGCCCCATATTTTTAAAACAGAATTTAATCAAATTTCCATTATTGTTTTTATCAAAATCTCTGTCAAAACTTTTTTCCGTATAAAAAAACCCTTTTGGGCCCCAAAAAATGTGTAAGTTTAAATTTCCAGTTCATTTCTGGTAAGTTTCTTTTTTCCAATTTAAACAAATCCCCAATTTTTGGGTTGCTTGTTGTATGCCCTTTTAATATCCTCGCCTTTGGTAAAAAAAACAACGACAGAAAATTTTAAAAAAGTTTGTAAAAGCCCAAAGTTTTGCCAGCTAAAAAAATTCCCCTTTATAAGATTGTCACGACCCCCAGGGCTCCATTTCTCGCCCCCCTTTTTTTAAGCAGAAATTTTAAATATCATTGTGAACTTTGTCTCCAAATTTTGTGCGGGGAAATAAAACTGTAATTTTGTAGAAGCTTTTTTTAAAAAAAAACCGATTCTCTTTTTGGGGAGGTTGTACTGTTTGTCCCCAAACGGCTTTTTTTCGATCTCTTTCCGATTTTGTCCCTGGCAAAAGACTTACTGAAAAGGGCCAGATTTAAATGCTTTTCTAAAACTTTTTTGACGGTCAAAAAAATGTAAAGGGGTTTAAGAATTCAAATTTTAGGGGTCCCATTCTAAATAGGGTTTTCTAAGTGCCATTTGTTGTCATTTTTTTTCAAAACTATTTTATATTCATACTGACCTGTATTTTTTTTGCTTCTAGTTGCGTAGTTGTTCAAATTTTTGGGGGAAACCCTTTTTGGGTTTCGTCAATTTCTTTGCGGTTTTATAATAACCATTTTATTGAAACCTAAAAACCCATATAAAGTGGCCTATCTACCGTTTTTGTTCAAAGTCCTAAAACGTCGGCAAGGTCTTTTAATTCTAAATTTTACACACCTCTCGGGCGCAAATGGGGGACCCCAAATCGTCGGGGTTTTCCCCCTTTGACATTTTTTAAAACAACGTATTTTTTTATTTCTAAAAAAAAATTGGGCAGGTTTTTCACTTTTCACGATTTTCCCTTTTTTAAACTGTGATCTTTATATTAAATGATCTACCCCCCCCACAAGCTAATTTTTTAAAACTGAAAATTTGGGGAAAATTGGGTAAAATTTTCATAATCGAAATATGCAGCTTTCCCTGATGGAAGAGCTTTTTAAAAAACATTGGGGGTTTCCCATCATATAATTTTTTCATCAGTGCTCAGCTCGTCCAAATGAAATAGAGTAATGAATTTAATGCAAAAATCGAGCGGATTTTCCCCCTAAGTAGTTTTTTTGGTGTAACTATAAACCCTATGAAAGGCATGAACCCATGATTGCCAGTTGAAAAGCCAAAACATTTTAGCTGCTCTACATCAAAAAGGAACCCTCTACTTTTTTTTGGGTTTTGAATGTCAACATTATTTTAAAAATTTTGCTTTGTTAAGTTTGAGAGTAATGTCGAATTTAAACCCCATTGTTCTTTTAGCGAGAAAAACCCGTAAAAAAACCATCGGGTAGGGTTAACTGGCAAATTTACGTCTAAACCAGGGTAAAGGGTTTTGAATTACATTATTCTTTTTGGGGTTTTATTATATTAAACATACGACTTTAAAAAAATTTCAGGGGTTTTGGAAACCCCCTTGGGGTTCCCGCATTTTTTAAATCAATAGCTACTCTAAAAACGAAGGACGGGCCTTTTATTTTTAAATTGTTAAAAACTTTTTTAAAAAAAAAAATTTAAAAAATTTGAGTGCTTTCAAATATACTAATGCAAAATATTCTTTTGGGCCGCACTACGGGTCCTAAAGATATAAAACGATCCCCCCGCCCTTTCTGTGATTTCGGGGTCTAAACGCCTTTCAAAAAAGGGTTTAGTATTTTCCTTTGGGAAATCTTTTTTATCTTAACCCTCCTTTTAAAAAACGACTACACCCCGAAAGTGGGGTTTCCCAGTCATCCGATGCATTTTAAATCAGAACCATTTAAAAACTTTGCTGGGGTTTTGTGCTTCAACGGGGGTGTGGAGTGTCGTATGCTGTTCTTTTTAAAAATCATCCGACCCTTTTGGGGGAGGTCAGTGAAAAGATTTCATTTTTATTAAAACTTCAGACGTATTTTATCGGGAACTGAAAGCGCCATTACCAAAGGGACAAAAACTTTTAAATTTTCCATTCAGCAACAAAATAGATTTCAAGGCTTTTGAAAGGATCTGTAACGAATTTGAATTTTCCCCCAAAAAGACAGACTTTAGACAAAATTTGGGATCTTAAAAAGGTTTAGGCCCCTTTATTTTTGGGGGCTGCACAGAAAGTATAACAATGTTTGGAATCCCCCTTTAAAAATTTTTCCTTCGGCACAATTGTCACCTGGGGGTCCATAAAAGCAAGAGCAAAAAAACAGCATGGCCAAAAATTAAATTTTGGATACTTCAATGGTCAAAATAGAGGGGGAAAATAGAACGAATAAACAAACTCCATTCGTACTTATGTTTGTGTTTGCTAGTTCCAACCCACAGGCAAGATCTAACAAACTGATCCTTCTACGGGCTTTGATGCCCAAAAAAAATATTTAGAAAATTTTAGAGGACCCCAAATTAATTCTGAAATTTGATTTGCCTTAAAGTTTTAAAAAAGGCCCAAAAAATTTTTTGAAATTTACCCCAAAGATCGAAAGTAGACTTTGCTGTTGGCACGGGTTTTTATACAGGGTCCCTTCTGCCCTTCAACTTAAGAAGGAACAAAAAATAAACTATAATAAGAAATCCTTGTGGCTGGTAAAAAAGAGAAGGTGGGAAAAAAACGACAAAAATTTAAAAAGCCAGAAAATAGCAATAAAAAAAGAAGCCCCACCAACCCCCAAACCCCAAAACCCCCCCCATTAAACCCCCCCAAGAAAAAAGGCCAAAATATGAAAAGAAAAGCACTTGTTTTTTGGGTTTAAATCCCCTAGGATTACTTGGTCTTTATCTTACAAAAGATTTAACCCCAACAAAAAAGAAAACCCTAATCCCCAAAAATTTTTTTCGGCCAAAAACCCCCAAACTACTTTACTTGCGGCAGACAAAACCCAAAGCTAAACGACCCCCTCCTATTATACCAGGCAAAGAGTTTTAATTCCCTTATTTGGCTAATTTTTTTAGTAAGTTGAAAGGGTTTTATCGAGTTTTTTTTTTTATCCATTTTTTAAATCGGGACGAGGGGGCCTGGTGGCACTGCCCCCCCACCACCCCCGGGCTTGTAAAAAGCCAACACCAGTGTACTTATTGCAAACCCAAAGGGGCTTTTTAAAAAACGCTCGCTAATGTGAAACCTTGCTCTCAAAAACCAGTGTTTTCTTTTCGTTTCTGCTAGCGTCGTGTCTTAAAAAAAAATTTTCCCTTTGGATGGTTTCTCTTATTTGCTCACTTGGGGTTGTAATTTTTCCCTGGGTTAGTAGACACATTTTTCTAGCCCTTGCTGATTTTCTTTTGTTCAAGATCTTTTAGTCTTTTGTGTTATTCTTTCTTTAACACCAGGTCCTAATTTGTGGTCATCAGCCTCAATTTGTTTTTTTTTTTCCTCTTTTTAAAATGCTCATCTATTCACCCAGTTTTGCAAAAATTTTTTTGTTAAATTCGCCTCTGATGCTTTTCAAAGCATGATAAGGGGGCCCTTTTAAATTTCTCTAATAGGTAGCGGCGGATCGTGCATGGGTTTTTAAAAATTTTTCCCTTCGGGAAAAACGGGTTTTTCTATTTTTTCGTCTGTGTTGGGCTTAAACCCCCCTTTAAGGGGGTATGTTTTGTTTTTGGGTTAAACTTTTGGGGAGTTCTTGTAGTGTTTTTTTGAAGTTTACAACTGCCCACTTCTAATTTTCCCGGGGTTTTTTAGCAATCCCCAAGGCGATTTTGACCCGCTCACATGAGTTTTGCCCAAATTTGAGCCCTTTGCAAAAAATTTGATGGGTCGGGTTTTTGGGTTGTAAGCTGAACAAGTTGTCCTTGCTCTTTTTTCCCAAAAACAAAGGGTCATTTTTTGTTTCAAAATCTTTGGGTCTAAAAAATTCGGGGTTTTTGGGCCCCAAAAATTTGATAAAATGTTTTTGACCTTACTTTCTGTTAATTCACCCGCAATGATTGAAAAGGGATGTGTCAAAGGCGTCATTTCACTCAAGTCGTCTCCGGGATAAAAAAACATCATAATCTTTTTCCCTCCCAGTTTTTAATAATTAACTTTTTATTTTGTTTTTAAAAAAAAATGTCCCCAAGAAAATTTTTGGTTCGATTTTGACCCGATAAAAGGGAATAAAAGACCCCTTTTGGGGCGTAAAGGGGAAAAAAACAAAATTATTATTTTTTCCAAAAAATCCACTCCCTATTGATTCAAAATCAAATTCTTACTTTTTAAATTCCAGCCCCTGGAGCAAAATAAAGGGTTTTTGTGCGGGATCGGGCAGGGCCCTTATTTTTTAAAAATAGAATTGATTCAGCAACAAAACGTAAACAGGACAGTTGTACAAATTTGGGACGGGAAATCTTTTAAGAAAATTTCTAAAAAACTTGAGGGGCAAAAAAATATTTTTTTACAAAAGGGCAGACTTTATTTCTAATCTATTCTGATCTAGGGCCTAACCGAAAAAGGGAAAGGGGGCCGACCCTTGCTTTTAAAGGGAAATCGAAAATAACGAACCCACTAAAACACAGAATAGACGCCGAAAATGCTAAAGCCCGGTAACAAGTATGAAGCTGTAAGTTTTTCTTTTGGGAAAAATCGTTTTTCCCAAACCCCTTTGGGTTTTTAAAGTTTTTTTAAAAGCGCATGCGCCATATTTTAAAGGGAGAAATTAAAAGACAGAGTGTCAAAAGAACAAATTTTTAAAATAAATTTAAAAAAGGTCATTAGTTTGACAGACACTGTTTTCCAAGTACAGAAATTTTCAAAACCATCTCGTTAGATTTTGGAAAATTGTTAGCAACCCTAATTACCGGGCCCTTGATTGAGAAAACAATATCAGCCCCAAAATTTAGCAATATTTTTTACAAAAGAGTGATTAAATCTTTCCCAAAATATCCAAAACAGGGCAGACCAATAGGGAATTTTAAATTTTGCCCCCGCAGCAAGACCCCTTTGAAGGTATTTTATTGCGTTGAAGAAAAAAGAACCATTCAAAAGACAAAGTGAAAAATTTTTAAATCCTAAAATAACGAAAGTACAATGTTCAATTGAGGGAAATTTCCTTTAACCCGGGTTATACGGTACGGGTTTAAAACCCTTTCATCATTTTGATGAAATAAGAAAATTTTTTGGGAGGCGGGGAGGTGTAAAAAACCCAACGGGAGCCCTTTGTGTCTAAAGTCTACCCTTCACAGTTTTTAGATTTGATGAATTTTTAACAACGAAATACGGTTTTGATTGCCCCTAAGGTCAACAAAAGATAATCGGGTTCCCATGGGAGTGGGAGAACAGTTAAAGACGTAAAAAAACTTTCAAATTGATAAAAAAAGAGGTAAAAAACCACTTAATGTACTTTTTGTTTTTAATATATGATGCGAAAGCTGAATATTCAAGAAAACCCAGTTTAAAAAGATATCCAATACTAAATTATTTTTTTTTTAAAAAAGAAATGTCTGTTACGACTTACCCAAAAGTCCCCAAAAAGAAGAAATAGCTGCTGCTGTAGACAAAAAAACTTTCGTTTAAACCAACATTACAAAAAAAGAAACAAAAACTAGACAGGACCTTTCAAAAACAGAAAAACCAAAACGAAGGAAATTCCCTGCTGCCCTTTAATGTTTTTCCTATGTTAATACTGGACATCGAAACTAGTGCCAAATCGCGGGAACAAGTGTGGGCCCCTTAGCAACGGGCGTGGGTTTGCCCCCGGCGCTTAAACCTCTTTTTTTTTTTGTTTTTAAACTTTTTGGGCCTGTTTTTCTTTGGGCGAAAAGTGCGGTAGCAAAAAAATAAAAGCAAAAACCCCAAAAGCACACAGCTATGGTCAACTAATAACAGTTTAAACTTATTTCCTTAAAACTGAAAATTTGATAAAGCACTTCCCGGCCCTCGAACATCACGGATGGGTTTTTAGTCCCTACAGGTGTTTTTGAGGACTACAAAAGACAAAAGTTTGAATCTTCAAGAAAAGGCAAGGGCAACTTATCTCAACAACCGGGAAAACCGACCAGAAAAAAAAGGGAATTTTTAAAAAAAAGTAAACGAAAACTTTAAAAACTCTTTTTAAAACACCAAACTTTTAACAACCCCAAAGGGGCTTTTTAACTTTAGTTTATGAGGTCCAAGCACAAAAAGCCCGTTGAAAATTGATTCTGATTAACTTTTATTTTTTTGATTTAAATAAAATTTTGATTTTAGAAAAGAAGCTCAACTTTGGAAAAAGATAAATAAAGGGGTTTCCAGATGAATTTTTTGAAGAATGTTTCGAGGAAGAGCTTTTGTCAAAATTTTTAAAATGAGGTCTTTTTTTAGAATTTAAATTGACCAACAAACGTGCAGGCAAGCGTTGTACATGCTATTTCTAAAGTCCAAGAAAACTAAAAATAAACCCTCCCAGTTAAAGTAAGGTTGGGTTTTTTTTAATCGGACAATATAAAATAAACGAAAAAAAAAATCTGAAGTCGGGGTTCCCCAAACAAAACAGAAAGATATTTTTTTCTCATAATGACTTAACCCCCGGGGTTGGGCAGATCAATTTCTTACACATTTTTAATGAAGCCCCCTGAAGCGGGTTAAAATGAGGGGCTCGGTTGGTCAGAGGGTGAAGCCCTAGACATAAATTTTAAAGGGAAAAAGGCTAAGTATAGCCAAATTGTAGGAAAGCCCTTACATTCCCCCTCCCTTTCCAAAAATTTTATTTTGCAAAAAAAGCAGTTTTTTGAACATAAAAAATTAAAGACAACAAATGTTTTATGGGGGTCCGTTCTTGCTAGGGCTGCATCACTTTCCCAAAAATCCCAAGGGGAAAATCAAACTTTTTTACAGGGGGCCCAAATTTATTTTAAAACTTTAAGGGCCCTTTAAATTTTCCTATGGCTGTAAAAAAATTGATCAGTTTGAAAAACAAAATCCACCAAAAACCCTGTTAATCCCTACACAGGGTCTGAAGAAACCAACCTTCTGCCAATTAGAGTTTTCCAAAAACCACCCAACAATGGCGAACCAACCAGGAGCCCATGTAGACTTCCCTCCTAATGAAAACCCTTAATGGGTTGCACTACACTCTAATCGCCAATGAGTAGTTTTAACTATGCATACTACAAAACAACATAGAAAAAACAAGAATTTTTGAAAGGAAAAGGGTTTAACAAAAAATTTCCGTCCGTTAAAAGCTCGAGCGAACATGTAAAACTTGTATTGCCCAGGGGACTGGGATCCCAAAAACCTAATTACGCCCGGGGGAAGGGCAGTAAAGTTGGGTTTTAAAAAAGGGAAAAAACGGTTGAAAACTAGCCCCATATTTTTTTTAGGGCAGACTTCGAATCACTCATTTTTCCCTTTAAGAAGGCCCAACCCCCACAAAAAATTTCCCTAAAACATTTTTTAATTTGATAATCATCAAAATTTGCCTTTGCCTTCTCTTGTTGGGTCGGAGGGCGCCCATTCAAACCCAAAGAATTAAACAGGGGCCCAAAATTTGCTGCAAAAAACTTTTTTAAAAACGCATGCGGGCAAGTGCGAAATCCCTTTTTCTAATAATCTAAACTTATCTGAAATCATAATGACGCCTGAAAAACCAACAACATATGACTCACCCCACCACTTTTGGATTTGTGGTTTAGGCCTCTCCGCAGGGGAAATCCAACAGAAAGAGACCATGATCACATTAGTGGAAATTTTTAGAGGGCACACACAGTAAATGAAACCCTTAAACTAAAGTTTAAACCAAAAGACAGGGAAAGCTGCCTATTTCTTTCAAAATTGCAGGTTACAAAATTCCCCTTATAATGCAAGCAGAAACCCAGGGGACTTCGGGGTTTTCATGAAATTAGCACAGGCATCAAAAAAAAGTAATTGTTTTCATTTTAAAATAACATGCCCTTTTTTAATGACTCAAAGCAACCCCTGAGGGGGAGTTTTGAGTCACGGTTTACCCCCTTTAAAACCCTTGCCCAAAAATAACGGGAAGAATATTTTGAGCCAACTCTTTTTTGGGAAAGGGCGTTTACCCTTATGAGTACATAAAACTTGGAAAAGGGTTTTGGGACGAAGATTACACTTCCGCCTAAAGGGGCCGCGTTCTTTATTATTTAGAGGAAAGGACATCAGGGGATTCTGATCCAGTTTGCCCCAAGATGCGGGGCAGAAGTTTTAGAGTTTAAAACGATGGGAGACTATCATGATTCCTAAAAAGGGGGGGATACCTTTTTTGTTGGCGGCCTTTCTTTGAAAATTTTTGGGAAAGGGCCCTGCAAGAAAAAATTTTCAGCCCGGAATTTCCCCCGCCTTACATTTCTGCGCCCGGGATGACTGGGACGCTTTCTTAAAATTTACTGGAGTACAAATTTATTTTTTTTCTGGGCCTGCCAATGCTTCAGATGATTGAAAACGGATTGCGTGGGGGAATCAGTATGGCGGGCGCACCATTACTGGGAAAGCAAAAAAACAAATACTTGGCGACTATTAACCAAGTAAAAGGTTAAATTCTCAAAGTATTTAGATTTCAAACAATCTGTTGGAAAGGGGCAATGGCGCAATCACTACCGTTACCCAACTTTTAAAAAAGTACACAAAGGCCCCAAAGACAAACCCCAAAATTTTAAAATGGCTTCAGAGTTAGGAAAAAAGATCGTAAAAAGGGGCTCCTTCCCAGAAGTTGATTTAGAATATCCCCAAGAACTTCATGATTACCTAATGACTATCCCTTTGCGGCAGAAAGTCTAAAGATGGCAATGACAGAACCACCTAAACTTGTTCCAAATCTTCGTGAAAAAAAAAAAATTTATGTCTGTCAAATTTCAGACTTCTTTAATTTTATTTTAAAAACATGTTTGAAGTTGACAGCTGTTCATCGAAAAAATTGCTTTTTTCAAGAACAGTTCATGAAAACCCTACATAATTAAGAAAACGATCTAGAACTAAATTCCCCAGAAAGTTCAGAAAAAAACTTTTTTTAAGTTGATGGAAAAAACGCTGTTTTGGGAAAAACAAAGGGGAAAAACCCCCAAAGCGTTAAAAATGTTGGGTTGGGGCACCGGGGAAAACGTTGCAATTTAAATTGACTTCAAAACCAATTTCAAAGGGCTTTAGGGAAATTTCATTATCAGCTTTTTGGCCCAAAAGATTAAAAAAAAAGAAAGTCAAAAATTGGATAACCCGTTTTTTTTTGGGTTTACTGTTTTAAATTTTTCAAAGCTTTTGAGTTAGAATTTCTTTATGACTACTTTTTAAAACCCTTTTAAACCTGAGTCCAAAAATACTTTACCCCAGATACAGATTCCTTTTTAATCGACCCTCCCTAACCCCAAGAATTAAAAAAGACATGGAATTAGAAGGGAGCTAAAGGGCATGCGGGATGGTACGACACATCTGATTATCCCAAAGATTTCGCCTTTGCATTCAATGTTAAAAAAGAAGGGGTTTTTGGTTTAAGGGTGAAGGATGGGAATTATCTGGTGGTGTGATCCAAAGGGGTTTTTTGGGTTTTAGGTCGAAAATTTACAAATCTTTTTCCCCAAACCAAAAAAAATTGTTAAAAAAAAGGGGAAAAGGGGAAAATCTCGCAGTGTTGTGCAGTCAAGATATCCCCCTGGGCCCAAATATAAAAAAAAATTTTTTTGACAATAAAACTTTTCAAACATGACCAAGTAAAACACGATTTTAATCTACAAGAGGGTCAACACAAATGTTGTAACAAAAAGTCATTAGATAAAACAAACACAAAAAATTTTGTTTGTTTAAACCAGAGTTTCATATGCAATGGGCCCTTGGAGAATAGTATAATCATAGGGCCCCTTAAAATTTTTTTTTGCAATCGCACGTTCAATTTTATCATCATCTAATTTTGCAAAATTAATATTATTTATTAATGCTAGATGGGGCTTTAATTTTTTTTTTGTCTTTCGCAATATTCATTTCCCTACCCATAAATCAAAATAAAAGCTTTGGGGGGTTTAAAACATTGTCTGGCAAAAGTTCAAACCAGGAAAATTGTTCAACTTCTCAAATACTTCTTTAATGATTCTGATACCAAAAAAATCTTGCATTAATTTTTAAAACTTTTTCCTTTGCCATTTTCTGCCATTTCCCTTTTGGGGTTCCATTTTAAACCCAAATGTATTTGCGTAGATTAAAACAGTTCGTTAAGCTTAACTATAAACATCACCCAATTAACCCAAAATTTTTTTTCAATTTTGCTAAAATTTTTCTCGGAAAATTTTTTTTTATATTCCCCAAACAAAAATTTTTAGGTTTTTTTCTAATGGAATTTAAACAATCTTCTTAAATATTATTTTAATAGCCAAAAATTTTAATCAAAAATTTTTCGCATTATTTTAAAAGGGCTCTTCCTTCACCTTCTTTTCTTCCAGTGCCTTTTTTCGTAAGGATTTTTTCCCTTTTTCCCTTCTTGCCCCATTTTAAAATTTTAAAATTTAAAAAAAAAATTAACGACTGGAACGTGTCTGGAGGGAAATTTTCTGCAGTTTTTTCCTTCACAAAAGATCTTTGAGGGGGCCCGGGCCCTTTTTTTTTTGTGTCAGTTTCTCGTAAATAAAACACGGGCGGGTTCCCTTTTCACAATTTTTTTTTTTTCCCCATATGGGGTTTAAAAACTCCAAAAAGGTCTGTTGCCCCGATGCGGGTGTCCCCTTCCCTTTTTTCCCGGCGAAAAAAGGTATCTCCCCTTTCAAAACCAAAAAGGTAATAGTTTGCTTGATGAAACTCTCCTTTTAACAACATTTATTTTTTGTTTTTTTTTTGCTTGAAATGGTTTTAGAAACCTTTTAAAATTTTTATTTACCCTTGCGCGCAAAAAATGAAAGGGGAGTCTTCTAAAACCCAAATTTTGTGTTTCGAGAATTGTCCCAAACAGCTCTCTGTGATACGGGAGGGGAAAAAATCTTTCAGATAACTGTTTGTTAAAGTTTTTTAACCAAAGCCGTGATCTGTGAACTCCCGGAATGCCTTTTTTTAAAGGTAACCCCTATGTTTTAAACCCAAAATTAAAAATTGGGTTCACTTACCCTTTAAAAATTTTTTTCCCTCATCGGGCTTGAATCATGCGAGGATAAATTTTAAAGGGGCCCCCTTTTATATATCATTGTTAAAAGCGACCGCAACAGCAGAAGCACTCTTTTGTGTTAATGGTTTAGCAAACTTTGTAAACTTGAAGCTATGTCAAAAGACTGTAAATGCGTATTAAAAACTTTTTGTAATCGTATCATTGGGGGAAAAAAAGAAGTTCCCTTTGATGGGTGCGTTCCCGGGATTTGTGTTGGAAAAAATGTGGTTTTTGTATTTGTTTAGGCATGGGAAATAAATTTGCCAAAACGTTGTTTTGATAAACCTTTTTTTTGCTGTTTTTTCACTGGGCTCCCCTTTCTTGGCTAAGCTTTTTAAAATTTTGTTATTTTTTTTTTTTTTTTCCCCTTTAAAAAACCTTTTTGGGGGAATAATAGATTTTGTAAAATTTTTTAAATTTAGCCAATTTCTTTGTGCAACAAAATACCCCAGCGGTCTTGGCCCAAAAACAATAAACAATTTTTTTTGCATCTTTTGGGTTTTTTTTATGGTTTATAGTAATCGCTTAAAAATTTTTGGGGGGGGCAAAGTTTTAAATTGTTTTTCCTGTTACTAAAAATATTCTTTTTTTTTGCCTGGTCAACATCTTTTTTAAAGTGTAAAACTGCATGGGCCCTGTTGTTTTAAAAACTGTCGTTAAAATCTAACTGCTCCATTCTTTGCTTTTTTATAGGGGTCTTGTGCACGGCTAGTTTTCTCCCTACCCCTGTTATTCTTTTTTCTCATCGTTATTTTGTAGTTTACTAAACGCCTTTAATTTTCTTCCCCCTAAAAAACAAGCGCAATTTAACCCCCAGCGCCCCCAATTTATCATTACAGTGGGAAACCTTTTTATAAATGTATTTTTTTTTAAAATTTTTCATATTGATTTTGTCTGGAAATTTTTCCCCTTTTTAAACCCAGAAAATTTTTTTCGTAGCAAATGAAACTGTAATAACAGCAAAACAGCTTTGCTGATCTTCAAAGGGCAGTTTGCCCAAAATCTGCTGGTTTTATTTTTAACAGGGGTTTTTCCAAAACATTGTTTTCCAAAACTTGGGCCCCCCCAATAACAGGGAGAATTTGGGATACGAGGGTTTGCAACAGTTTTTTTTTGGTTCTCATTTTTTTAAAAATAAAATAATAATTATTATTTTTAAAAAAAAAAACATGAACGCGATGATTTACTTCCTGAAAATTTCAAATGATCAAGTTGATGACCCAAGCTATTATGCCCAAAAAAAGGGAAAAGGGTTATTCCTTTTGGGAGTTTTGGGAAAAAAAAAAAACAGTAAACCCTTTGGAAAAGAATTCAGCATAAACAAAATCAACAGATGCTCCACAAAAAAACATTGTTTAAAATATCACAACAGGTATGAAGCGCAAATGGGTCAAGAATGGGGAAAAAAATGTTTGGGCAAAAGGTTTTCTTAGTTTGTTTCACTTTAAAATAGTTAGGGAATTTGCTCCCCCTTGATTTTGAACAAAATTTTTTTGTATGATTTTAAAGCAGGATCCAATTTTAAAAAAAGTCATTAGTGTCTCTAGGATTTTTTCTTAAAATTCAGATTTGGAAATTGTTAAACGCCATTAAAACATTGGATTAATTAATTTTAAAACTATTGATTTTTTTTTCCCCCTTTAAAAAGGGCCGAGCCAGAAAAAACACAGAAAACATTGATGGGGAAAGTGACCCTTAAAAAAACCTCCTCATCCCGGGCGTTTTTGCAGCAGGGAAAAAAAAAACAAGGGAACAAAAAAAAAAATTAATGTTGCAATCACAAAAAGTAACTCATAATGAAAAAAATAACACCTCCCCAAAACCCAAAAGTTGTTTCAATGCCAGCTTTTTAAATACCCCAAGTTGATTAAAGGGAAAAAAACCAAAGTCGGGCATGGATTATTTGGATTTAAAAAAAGTTAGCAAATTTTTTGGGTTTATTGCTGTTGGTGGGGGTGGTTATTAAAGTTTTAAAAACATTAAACAAAAGCCCGCAAAAACCAAAACAGTCAAAAAAAACTAAACCCCCAAAAATACAGAAGCCCAAAAAAAAAAGCCCTGCCCGAACCGGGCCCAAAAACAAAAGATCATTTTGATCCATTTCAGATGGAAAAAATATTTCAAGAACTTTAAAAAATAATTTTTTTGTAAATTGAATAAGGGAAATTAATTTAAAGAAATTTATGGGCGACTTGATAAAACTTAAATAATAACTTAAAAGACGACTTGATAAAAAAATTAAAAGACGGGAAATTGAAAAGAAATTAATGCCCACTTTATGACGACCCTTTTTAAGAACTTGAAAAAGTACTTGATAGAAATTGTTAAGAACTTGATGTTTACTTGTTAAGAACTTTAATAAAAACTTGTTTAAAAAACTTAAAAAAAAAGTGATGCCCACTTGAATAAGAAACCAAAAACGCCCTTTAAAGACGATTTTTTTTTTACAATTAATTGTTTTCCTTCTTTTTCCCGGGGGGACAAAACCCCTTCGGGCCCTTTATGTAGTAACTAGGGCGACTTTTTGGCCCCCGAAACAGGGGGAAGCCCAAGTGAAGCCCAAGCGTGCAGACGAAAAAAAAAAACAACAATTATTTGCAGTATTTACATTTTGGGTCACTTATACGGCTGTGATCGTTTTATCAAAACCCTATAAGGGCCCATGAGGCCCTTTTAAAGTAAAAATGCTGCCCCACACTATCCCACCTCGTCCAAACAAAGTTTTGATTTTCACTACCCACCTAACTTTAAGTTAAATTGAAACCCATTATCAACGCAATTTACGGTTGCGCGACCTATTTTATCATGGGGCCAACTTGTCCCTTTGATTGTCAGCCCCTTGCTTTGTGACTGAACAGGATGTGCTTTGGGCGCTGTTTCAGTGTCCGGGGTGGGGCCGGAACTACAGTTTTTTGCGCGATGAAGAACAAGAAAGAGGCAGCTCACGCTATTTGAAAAAAAACGTTTTACGCACGCCCCCGTGCGAGCCCGGTGAAAAAAGAAAAACCCGTAGGCGCGCGGGACGTTGTTTTTTTGATTTTTTAGGTCAGAAAAAGGGGGGCACACAGTTTGTAAAACAGGAGCTCGGCCTGCTGATTAATTCGTCTTATAATTGGGTTGGCTTGGCTTGGGAAAAAAAAACTGCGTCAACCGACTGGTTAAAACAACGGGTTTTGGGGGGAAAAAAGACACTATTTATTAAAAGATGACTTCGGCCCAAACTAGCTTTCAGGGGAAGGGGCATTGGAGGGTGGTTGGGTTTTTTTGTCAAAATTTTTAAACTCAATTTTTTTAAAAACTTTTTAGAAAGTTAAAGACTGTTGTTTTATTTTAAAAAGAAAGGGCAGAGACCAATTTTTATAAGTAAAGCCCTTTAAAATGAGTTATTGAAAACGATCAAGAAAAACGGGATTAAGCAAAAAAATTAAGTCTCAAAAAAATTTTTTAAATTGTTAAAAACCCGTAATCCTCCATTATTTTGGGTTTTTAAATTTTTTACTATTAGAGAACTATAAAAAAAAGGCATTCTGGGGAGCCCGGGGGGAGCAACGCGGAAAACCGGGTTCAGCCGGTTAGAGCGGGAGGGGGGTGAGCCAGAAAGCCTTTTTTTATTGTTCTCAAAGGGGATCACCCTAAAGCAAAAATTTCAAAAAAATGGGACCCCAAAGCCTAACTGAAAAAAAGGCTTAAAAACGTGTAAACCTCACTTAGGGAACTCTTAATACAAAACAGAAATATTTAAAAAACTGCAGGCACAAAAAAGGAAAACCTGTTTGGAACACACCCCGTACAACAACCTGAAAGCCCAAAAAAAAACGTGCAACCAACACGCACGTGGGAAAAAATTTCAACCCGGGCCCCCCACCATATAAACCCGGCGGTGGGCAAACCCCCCCTCCATCCCGACGATAGCCCCCAAACCCGGTTTGAAAAAAATTTTTAGATATTTTAATTCCTTTTTAATACTTTTCTTATCTAATTTTTTGCCTTTCCCCCAAGGGGGTTAAAACATTGTAAAAATTACTCTAGGTTTTTAAAAAAACACTGAAAATATAATAATTTAATTTAAAAAAAAATATTTATATATGTGTTGTTTTTGTGTGGGGGGGTGTGTGGGGTTTGTGTGTGTGGGTTATTCAACGTTATTTATTGAAAAATATAAAAAAAAGAGCTGGGGGTTTTGTCATTTTTCAATTCCCTGCTGGCAGGAAAACTTCTCAGTAACATCCTTTCCTTTTTGGATTTTTTTTTCCCCCCGGTTTTTTTGCACGTCCCTGTGCGTTTGGGGAGGGGGATCCGTCGCCAATCACGCCGTCGTTTCAACGCCGAAAACGCCCTGGGTTGAAATTTGAACGTCAAAATTTGATTGGGATTATTTTCGTTCGGGGCTCCAAGTCTCTCTTCCCCCATCACCAACTTTTACCTTCTTAAAGCTGCCCGGAACCCCTTTGCAGTGGCTGGGGCTCCACACCAAAGGGGTGACACTGGAGAAAAACAAACTGACGAAGAAGTTGGTTTTTTTTCCGGGGTTTTCTAAAAGTTGGGCTAATTTTCACTGGAAAGTGCTGTTCCGTGATTCCCCGTGCCCGCCCCTGAATTTCACAACACACACACACACACACCACACACACCCCCACACACAGAAAACACCACAAAAGCAACGTCGTTGCTTATCAAATTCTTGTTTATCCCCTTTTTGGGATTAACTCACCGGGAAAATTTTTTGGGGGTTTCCCTTTGTCCCCGTTCCCGATTTCCCGGGGAAGTTTCCCGGGGTTTTTTTTAAAAATTTTTTAAAAAGGGGACTATTTAAATTTTAACAGTCGAAACTAGCGTCTGTAAAAAACCCGAATCCCTGCAAAATCGGGAAGTTGTCTCTTGGGGAGAATTTAAAGGGCCGGGTTTTTTGGTGTGGTGTTGTGGTGTGTGTGTGTGTTTTGTGTGTGGTGTGTGTGTGTTGTGGTTTTGTGTGTGTGCGGGGCGGCTTTTTGTGGGTGTTTGGGGTGTGTGTGTGTGTGTGTTTTGGTGTGTGTGTGTGTTTTGTGTTTTGTGGGGGCTTACGGGTGTGTGTGTGTGGTTTTTTGTGTGTGTGAAGAGAGAGAGAGAGAGAGAGACGGGGAAAAAAAAGGGCAGACAGGAAAAAAAAGACAACAGACAGACAGGAAAAAAGAGACAGAGACAGAGAGAATTCGAATCATTCTTTTTAATTAATTTCTGTAGTTATCTATTTATTGATTTTTAGATTTCAGTCACCATGGGCTGAAATTTAACAGTTTAAATTTTGGGAGGTAAAAGTTGGGGTTTTAGTTTTTCAAGTTTTCTGTTCTAAAAATCACTTTACAATGGTGGGAATGTAAGCCCTTAGTGTATATAAAAAGTGAATTGGGAAACTTGGTTACAAACGAAGTGCTGGTATGTTTGGGATAAACATCGTGTAACATAATAGTTTTTGGGGACGAACTGAAGGGATGCCAAAATTTCCACTTTATTCCCTTTTCCCTTCCCCTTAAACTCCGAAATCAGTTCGATGTTATCCTTCCCCCAAAAACCCCAAATAATAGGTCTTTAAAGGGAAAAAGTTCACGGGACCCAAAAAAAATCCACAGCATATCAATGTTTTCTCTTTGCAGTCTCTCGTCCCGATTTTTTTAGCTCCCGCCAAAATTAGGGGTTTTTTTTTTTTATGTACGTATTATTTTCAACAACATATTATTTTTGACACTTTTCATAAGGTCACTTTTTAAAAATGCGGTAAAGATAGACTTTTTGACATGGGTGGGGTAATTTTAGCCTTTTTCAATCACCCAAAGATAAAAGGTTTCCCATAGAAATGTAACAGAAAATTTTCAGGGGGGTTGAACTGTGTACAGTGGGAAAATAAGTCTTAAAAAAACAAACCGTATTTTTTTTTTTGGGGGAAGCTGATGAACACCTTGGGGGACAAACCCGCCCACCAAGATGTAATTTTTGCTCAGGCCCAAAAACTGATCAGGGAAAAGGTCCACACGGTTTTTTTTTTATGGGTTAGGAAATAAAGTATGTGGAAATATTTTTATTGAATCCCCTTTTTCCAAAATTTGGGAAATTTCCCAAAATTTTGCTTCCAAAGTTCTAGCTTTTCTTCAAGGAAGTTTCCTGTTTCTCCCCTGTTGATAAAGGGGCAAGTGCCCAGAGAGTCGCTTGAATACAAGACTGGTCATTAAGGATTTCTCCCCCAAAGAACCGTCACGGAAATCAGACCCCTTAAACAGTTTTTCCGTTTTCTGCATATTGGGCCCTTTTCAAAAGGGTCTGTTTTTTTAGCATCCGTTTGTTTTTGAGAGACAATGCTGTTGCACCCTTGGGTTTTAGTCATTTTTGCAGTGGCCGCGCCTGTTGTGGCTGAAAAAGTCCCATCCTCGAGCGAAGGGCCTTTGCGCTGTTGATCCCATTTTATGATAACTGACGCTTTGACGATGTTTAGTTCCAAACGAATTGTTGACAGCGCAGTTCAATTATTTTTGTAACCCCAAAAAATTTAAAAGTGAGTGTTAAAAATTTCAAAGCATTAGTAGGTTAAGTATTTTGCATTGTTCTTTTTTTCTCGGCTGTTTTCAGCTTCCCCGCCCCCTCTTTTTGATTTTGGCTGTCAGACTGCAATAAGTTTGACTTTGGATTGAAACTTTTTAACTAATACCTGGGGTATGTAAATTTTAAGGCAGACAGAGATAAATGCTTTTTAAAAATAATTGTATGCTTCCCGTTTTTCCCCTTGGGAACTTGTTCAATGGGTTTCCCCATATAATAACCCCGAAATTTTGATTTGGTTAAAAATAAACCCGAAATTTTTTTATTGCCTCGGGCCGTTTGAAAAAAACAGAATGCATGTTTGTTTTGGGGCCTGGAGGGGATGTTGTAGTCGAATGGGCCCCCCCAATCAAAAACCCTTTTTGCGAAAAGGGGAAAAAAACCCCCTAACGGGAAACTTAAAAATTTGGGTAAGGTGGGGTTTTTTACAATAGTCCCGTGGGGAAAAAAGCACCCCTTAAACAACAACAAACAGCAGCAGTTAACCCCAACAACTCTCTATTTTTTTTATCGGAGATCATTTTCTTAAATTCCCTCATCCCCCGTTTATTAATTGATTTAATTTCCCTGTTTTTAAATCATGTTTAGTGTGGGTTTTAAAACCTGCGGAGTGGGGTAGCATTTATGGACTAGCCCCACGCATAACAATTCCCCCTTAAAGAAAATGAAAATGATTCCCTCGGGAGGGGAATTTCCCAAATGCATACCAAAAGGTGGGTAACCCCCACCACCCACTTCCCATCCCACCCACCCCCCCCCACCAAAAAAGAAAGAAAATTCCCCGGTGTTCTCGTGTTTAGAATCATCTCCTGACAAAGAAGTTTTTTTAAAAAATTGGGATTGGGCAATCATCAAAAAGTTTTTAAAAAACATTCAATAACACTGTTTAAAAAACGCAAAGGGGCATAATCGTTTTTGAGTTTTGCGTTCGGGGGAAGTGACCCCCCCCTTTTCCGGGGGGAGATGGCCCTGGGGGCCCCATCTAAAAGGGGTTTTGCCCCCTTTAGTCAAAGTTTTCAGTTTCAAACAGACAGAGAGGTTGGGAAAAAATGCATGAGAAACCCTGCACGTTGTAATAACGTTCCCGTTTGGTTTTTCCTTTGCGTGCACTTTTAAATAAAATTTTTTTACTCTTTATATCTATATTCGTAACC
>JAMYXO010008842.1:0-10398 GCA_033310375.1 Conus canariensis
GGGTGGGGGGGGGGGGGGGGGGTGTTGGGGGGGGTTTTGGGTTGGGGGGTGGTTTTTGTTTGTTTTGTGGGGGGTGAGATGAGAGAATATGAAAAGGGTATAGGTGAGGTTGATAAGTGGCTTACTCCACACTTGTTTCAGTTCAGTAAAAAGCCCAAAATCAAACACCTGCTTGTTTTACCCTTTGTTTTTGTCGTTGACATTTGAATCTCTATCAGGCATCCGTGTGAATTTAGGGAATTTTTTGGTTGTGTCCACCCTTTTATAACCAAGCTCGACGTTTTTTGTTGTTCTATAACCGATGTTATAAAGGTCGTTGTTTGTTTGTTTCTTTTTAAAACATTGAGTGTTTTGTTCTATAAAAATGCTTTAATTTCTTTTTAACTTGTTTGGGGATTTCATCTGGGGGTTTTTGCGAGACGTGCTTTTTGGTTTTAATTTGACCCCGCCTGATAGTACTTCAGTTCACTAGATGTTGAAAAACCCATGACTTGATGAATCAGCCCCAGGGTTTTTTCCCCAAAAAGTATTTCCCTCTAACTGGGCTTCTCTTGTCCCCTTTTTAATCCTTCTGGGTTTCAACATGAACCAATATTGCATACAAAGAACTTTTGGGGTAAAAAAACAAATTAACAAACAAAAAAAAAGAAGATAAAAACAAAAAAAACACAAAGAAATTTAAATCCACTTCTTTCTCGTTTAATTAAAACCCGACAAGAGAGAGAGAGGGGAAAAGAAGAGAGGAGAGGAGAGAGAGAAAGAGAGGTTGAAAATTTTTAATCTTTCTGAACGCGCAGGAATTAAGCCCCACTTTTCCATTACAAAAAAAAGGGGAGATGCGACTTCGTTTTTAAGGTTCGCGCCTAATTATTTTAAGGGAAAATGTTTTGGCAAACTCTCCCTTTTTGTATATTTTCCGGTTTTTTTCTTTTTTTTTTCCACTTGACTGCGGGGTTCCCGTTCTAAAAACTTTCCCCAGAGAGAAGGACGGGGTCAGGGATTTCTGGTAGCAGTGGTTTGCAAGAAGAGAGAGAGAGAGGAGAGAGGGGAGAAGGGGGAAGAGAGAAGGGAGAGAAGGGGAGGGGAAGAGAAAGGAGAGAGAGGAAGAGAGGGGGGGTGGTAACAGCAGAAAATTGGGAGAAAAACAAGCATCACCGAAAAAAACCCGCAGACAGACAAAACAGAAAAATGGCTGAACAGTTAGCTTTTTTGGGTGTGCTGCCTGTCCTCAACGCCCCGAGACAGAGTGTTTACCTTTTAAAGAAAAGGAAGACTCCCAAGAGGGTGTTTTTTTCCCCCACCTCACCCCAAAAAAACTTCACGGAATTCTCTGCTCCCAAAAGAATATTGCTTCGCCCCGCGGAGCACGTTTTTTTCTTGAAAGCTGCCGTTTGGAACACAGGTGTTTTGAACCTTGCCTTTTAACCTGTTTCCATGAAAGCCACAGACAGAAATGTATGGCCCAACAACAAACTGGTTACATCTCATCTATCAAAATTCATATCTCATCATCATTATCATCCATTTGGACCCCCCAATCCACTGTTGATTACCATCCGTACTATGGGGGTTGTGCTGAGAGGGAAAGCCAATGTGGGAATAAAGCCAGACGGGGAGAAACAAAAAAAAACTGGGGGGCCAACCTATGGGGTTTTTCAGCAGAATACGAATTTTCCGCTCTTCACGGAAACGGTTTTTCCCGACTAATGGATCTTGGTTCGCCCTAAAAGAGAAACAGGCCCGAAAAAATTTTTAAAAAAACACAATTTTTCTAGGGGAAAGAATGGGATGGGGTGGCGACCCAATCCCCCTACACTTATTTTTTGGTTTTTAGTTTTGTGGGGCCCGACTGAGAGGTCAAGGTTCCAGCCTCATCTCCGCTCTGGGGGTTGTTCCAGTTCCGGTGGTGTTTAGGGGAAAAGCAGTTTTCGGGACTGAGATACAAAAGTGACAGGACAGAAAGGGAGACAGGGCTTAAGAGAGAAACAAGAGACAAGCAACGTTTGCAGGGAGCCAAGTAGGGTTTTCCCGACAGAAGTCCTGCTGCCATGTTGGGGTTCGGTAAAAATCCCCGGGCCCGATAAGCGTCATTTTTCTCTTCGATCTGACAGGGGGGAGAAGTGACATCGGGAAAGTGATGAACTGGCGGGGGGACGTAGTGCAATCACGATTTTGTCTTTGGGCAAACTTTTACCCTGCAAAAAATTTGTACTTATCCTCTTTCCAGATCTCTTCCCACCCCCCCCCCTCTCTCTCTCTCCTCCCCTCTCTCTCTCTCTCTCCCTCCTCTCCCCTTCCTCTCTCTCTCTCTCCACTCTTCCCACCCCAATTAAAAAGATGAGGACATTTCAAAAGCGCCCATCCTAACAACGTAGGCTACAGGGGCTTTAGAAGTTTTTAGAAATTTAAACATCAAAAAATAAAAGTAGAACCAAAAACCCACCACCACACACACACACCACCACACACCCCCACACACACACACACACAACACACAACACACACAATTCTGCTTCCGATCATAAACAACACACACCACCCACACACACCCACAACACACACCCCAAACCACAAAAACCCCAAACCCCCGCGCGCGCGCGCACCACACACACACAAAACACACCACACCACAAATGCACCCACGCACACACACCACACACACACACACACACACACACACACAATTTGGGAAAAAATTTTTAACAAAGGGAAAATTTAAAAAAAAGGAAAAAAGGTAATTTCAAAAAATATTTCAGTGGGATCCTGCAACTGGCGTTTGAACAATACTTTTAAGTGCAGACTTTAAGTCGGGAAGGAGGGGGATACGTAGATGGAAAGGTGTATTTTCCCGAGTACTGCCGCAGAAAATGAGAATGCTCTAAAACCGTGCTGCTTTCGGTTATATGAGGGAATTCGGAAAAAAAAAACGGTCTTGGAGGAGAACGAGGGGACGTGTAGGAAAATATTTTTGGAAGCGATGAGGAGATAGAGGTGCTTCACCTTATAACCTTTTTAACAGGGGGCACGCCGATCAATACGGATTCTGGCTCGATTTTAGCCCGTGTAAAATTTTTCAAGAGATCCAAAATTGGGCTGTTTTGGCACCCTTTAAGATAAGGCGAACGCGAATTTTTTAACACTTGAGTGGCGAGTAAGGCTGCGGGGACACAAGGAGAAGAGCGTTACCATAAAAGTCTTGACAAAAAGAGGACACGCCAAATTTCTCGGGGTGTTCAGTAAGGGAAAAACTACCCTCCATCCTCCTCCAACCCCCCCTTTCTTTTTCCCTCACACGGGAAAAAGGGTTTTTTCCCCCCTTAACCCCCTCCCCCCCCCATCCTCCCAAACGTTCTGTCACACAAAATTTTTTTATAATAACAATAACTAAAAGGGGTGAGTAGTGTGTGTTGTGTGTGTGTTGGGTTGTGTGTGTGTGTGGTGTGTGTGTGTGTGTGGTTGTTGTATGTGCGTGGAGAGAGAGAGAGAAGAGAGAGGAGAGGAGAGTATGCAGTAGATTAAAAGAAAGTGTACTAGTATTTTTAGCTTTGCATTTTATCAGTCAATGGATAAAAACTATCAGTCAATGTAATGTTAAATAAAATATTTAAGCTCAAGCCCCTTTTGTAGAAAAAGTCGGGGAAAGAGGGACGGCGGAGTGTGGGGGTGGTGGATTATACGTTTTTTGATTATTGTAAACTAAGGGAACAAGCTTACAAAAAAAAAGAGAAATAAAAAAAAAGGAAAGAAAAAGACTAAGTGAATATTAAAAGACCTCTCTCTCTCTCTCTCTCTCTCGTCTCTCTTTTCTTCTCTTCTCTCTCTCCTCTCTCCCCTCCTATATCACACCAGACACACACACACACACACACACACACACACACACACCACACCCCACACACATCATTACATACATACATACATGCACGCACGCACCACACGACGCAACGCACACCACTCACAAAGGCGCGCGGGGTGCTCACACACACACACACACACACCCGCGCGCGCGCCGCGCGCGCGCGCTTCACACAAACACCCACACCCACACCAAAACCCACACACACACACACACACACACACACACACACACACACACACACACACACACACACACACCACACCACACACATCAGTGTGTGTGTGTCAATGGCCGGGCTTCTGGAGTTGAACTTTGGTTAATTGTGAAACACAATAGGATTATTTCAGAGACGTCCGACCTTCTCCAGTGCTTTTGGTAGCGATAGAACCCAGTAGTATGTGCCGCTTTGGGGGGGGTACACTTACAAGACAATCCATCTTGGATAAACAATTGGCTGTCCCAATGTTCGACTTGCACAAGACACCACACAGGAGGACGTAGGCAGTTTAAATACAGGATCGGTAGGAACCCAGCTTGAATAATGACCTTTGCAATTCGTTGATCGCCACAAATGAAAGATGGCGGGGTGGAGGGCTGTAGACAATTCCGTGAGGGATTAAACTTTCCCACATCTCAACCCCCCCCCACACACACACACACACATACACACACACACACACACACACACACACACCACAACACACACCCCACACACACACACACACACACACACACGCACACACATCCCCTTACCATAAAGAAACATAAAAGAGAATATAAAGGTTCTGGCATCAGTTAAGAAAAATGTACACGGGTATGGCAACACAACACAATCACATGGCCTTGGTAACATAATCCTGAGGGATCTGTTGACGGAGTGTGACGGAAAGGAAGGCAGAGAAACAATGGACCGACAGAAACGTAAATGGGTGGGAAACATGAGCATGGACTCCGATTTCACCTGGAGGACATAGTGAAAACGTTCTTCTATGCGGTGTTCCTATTACTTCCCTGGACTGAAGGAAAACAGGAAGAACTGGAGGGTTTGGGGTTTGTGTAGAATGGGCGCCATATCTGCACGTAGAGTTCCTCTCTGAGTGCCCGGGAAACAAAGCGTGCTTTAGTGGCTGTCTGTCCTGTTTCTGCCTTCTGCCCGTCATGACTCTCCCTTTAGTGGCTCACAGCCTTAACCCTCCTCAGGTTATGATTTAACCTCCTGACTTCTCTGTATAGCTAATAACTCAGTTTGTAGACATCCACACAAATGTGATCTCACGTCATTGAAAAACACAAAGCTTAAAACAAAAATTAAAAACCCAGTAACATAAAAATTACATCGCCCTGTCTTTTCATTTCGGAACACATGAGATGTGATTTATTTCTGTTTTAAATGGCATGGAAAATGTAAGCGGAGATGTGTGTGTGTGTGCGTTGTGCGCGCGTGCGTTTGTGTGTGTGTGTGTGTGTGGTGTGTGTGCGTGCGTGCGTGGTGCGTGCGTGGTGTGTGTGTGGGTGTGTGTGTGTGGTGTGTGTGTGTGCGTGCGTGCGTGCTTGCTTGCGTGCGTGCATCTGCGTGCGTGCGTGCGTGCGTTCGTGTGTGTGTGTGTGTGTGTGTGTGTGTGTGTTTGTTGTTGTGTGTGTGTTTGTGTGTGTGTGCAAAAAGACTATTCAAAGGATCAGTCTTTAATATATCTTTTCCTCACCACTCTGCGTGTCTCAGCAGACTCTCGGATACTGGTGTATCCATCGCAACACTGATCGGTTTTAGATTACCGTCATTTTAAAGTTTGCTATTTGAAACCTCTAAAATGTGTAATTTATCCACCTCATACGTATCATGTTCAAGATTGGCATCAGTTTGGACTTTCTTCTCTAAGATCTCAGCATGCCCTGGAAGATTCCCATTTTAACTCTTCAAGCACTTTTCCCTTAGCTGACTCTCAGTAGGCGTACATCGTCACATTTCATAATGTCTAGGAATGGTCACTATATAGTTTTACCTCCTCACCTCTAAACATGCCTCAAACGACTTTCACTTATAGGTTACCGTCCTTGTCTTTTATATTTTCCTAAAGGACCCCCAATGTATATGTTACCTCCTGACCTCTTATCATTCATAAATTACTGTCGCGCGCACATGTGCGTGTGCATACGAGGGCGCGCGCGCGCGCGTGTGTGTATGTGTGTGCGTGTGTGTGTGTTGTGTGTGTGGTGTGTGGTGTGTGTGTGGTGTGCGTGCGTGCGTGCGTGCGTGCGTGTGTGTGTGTGTGTGTGTGTGTGGTGTGTGTGTGTTTGTGTGTGTTGTGTTTGTGCTCATATGACATACAGATGCTAAAGAGACATTTCTATATATTTATCTTCAGTTCTTGGTTCGTGATAAGTCAATTACAGATAAAAGAAAGCGTGGTCTGAATCCAAAATTTGAGGAAGGAAATATGTTAAAAAAAAATAAAATAAAAAAAAGGAGTACATACACACACGCACGCACGCACGCGCGCGCGCACACCCACACACACCCACACACACACACAAAACACACCCACACACACCACACACAAAACACACACACACACACACACACACACACCACATTTCATTGTCCTAGTGGCCAATTAGCAGGTACACGTACAAAAGAGAGAGAGAGAGGAGAGAGAGAGAGGAGAGAGAGAGAGAGAGAGAGAGAGAGAGAGAGAGAGAGAGAGAGAGAGATCTGTCCGCCCACCAAGCAGTTTTTCACCACTAGAGTGTGGTGGCACATTGGGGTTCGGTATAATTTCCCTGGCACTGGTCGTGCTGCCATTGCATCTTCGATCTGGTCAGGGCGGAGAAGTGATATTCAAGAGGCATGATACAGGGGGCGGGGTAGACTTTGTGCCACCACGACTCCAACGTTGGGTGCAGATGCTCGACGACGGTAAGAGGTTGTGCAAGTTAACCCCATCTCAATCATCATTCCTTCCTCGTCATACTTTCCTCCTGCCCTCTGCCTCCCCCTTTCTTTTCCCTGTCAATAAAAACAAGTACCCCCCGTTCCCCCCCCCCCCTCGGCCCCTGTCGGACACCCCCCCCCCCCCCCCCCCCCCCCCCCCCCCCCCCCCCCCCCCCCCCAACCCTTCACTTTCGATCCCGAACACATTCATAGCTATGAATTCGCGTATCAATTTGGATTTGTGCAGTTGATCAGCTGAGAGGTATGAGGATGCTACCTGTTGATTATTTCTATTAAAGTGCAGTTATTTTGAGACCGTGTGTGGGAGAATTTAAGGTAGATCCCAGACAGTGAGGGGGTTGCAATTGTAAGTTCTACGGTTGATAGATTCCAACTACATCCTTTTTTAGCGCTGAAAAACTGAAATAAATGAATATTCTTACACACTAATGTGAATTTTACACACAGGCAAGCATACAGAACACACACACAAAACACACACACACACACACACACACACACACACACACACACACACACAACACACCACCCCACACACCGGTTGAGGTAGGGAATCAATCAATGACTAAAGAGTGATGGTCATTTGAGATCAATAGTGCTATAGGATGCTCTTCTTCTCTTCGTTCCACTCAGGCAGGAACCCTGGAGGTACTGGCAAAGGCTGCTGTATGGCGGAGGCCCTCCAGTGGTCCATAAGGCTTTCCCCCTCATTCGGTTTTGTTGGCAGGGTAGGTTTTTTGTTGGAAATGTTCCGCTGTCATTGGGGCTGTGTGCATTGGGTAATTTGAAGACTCGCCAGTGTGGAATATAGTGGACTTGTGATGTCTCAGTCTGGAGTACCCTGTCCCAGTTTCACAAATGTTCACTTGGTCTGATCTGGGCATCCGGGAGTACGCATCCCTCTTGTGGAAGTCTGGGTGCTTTCTCAAGCCATCTTCTTGTTGCTTCTCCTTGATAATGCTTTTGATTTCTTCAAAGAGACTTCCTGTTCCAGTTGGGGCTGCTGTCCTCCTTCCTTTGCCAATTGGTGTGTGTGTGTGTGTGTGTTTTGTGTGTGTGTGTGTGTGTGTGTGTGGGGTTTGTGTGTGTGTGTGTGTGTGTGTGTGAGAGACAGAGAGAGACAGAGGACAGAGAGAAAACAGAACAGAGAGAGAGGGAGAGAGAAGGTGGGGGTGGGGGGGGATGGGGAGCGAGATAGAGAAACAGGGCAGACAGACTGACTGACTGACTGACTCACAGACAGACAGACGGACAGACAGAGAAAGGACGGACGGATAGACAGACAGACAGACACAAACACGGAGACGGACACAGAGAGACTGACAATACTTATGTTGTGTGTGTGTGTGTGTGTGTGTGTGTGTGTGTGTGTTGTGTGTGTGCGTGCGTGCGTGCGTGCGTGCGTGTGTGTGTGTTGGTGTGTGTGTGGTGTGTGTGGGGTGTGTGTGTGTGTGTGTGTAGTTCAATTTATGCTTTGTCGAGTGTCTAGATGAGCTAAACGCATAAAAATGAGAGAAGGGCCAATGACCATAGTATAAAGAAATGTTGAAGTAAATAAGAAATTTGAAAATATAACTAGAGAAAAAAAAAAATAAACAGATAATGCGAAATAAACCGTTGAATGAAATAGATAAGCAGACAAAATGAATAAATAGAAAAACAAATAAAAACGAAAGAAATCAATACAAGTGAATAAAAAGCACATAAACAAATGATTGAAACTCATAAAATGGAAATAAAATATATTATGTGAATAAACAAATGAAGAAGCAAACACATAAATAAATGATCGAAAATCATTTTTTCCGGATAATGAATACTTCCTGTGAAAGTTTTGAGACCCCTTAAAAGACAGAGGATGTCATAACGAATGCAAAAGAAAAAAGAAAAAGAAAAAAAAGTAACAAACACCCCCTCTCTCTCTCTCAATCTCTCTCTCTCTTCTCTCTCTCCTCTCTCCTCTCTCTCTCTCTTTTTTTGTTTTTGTGTGTGTGTGTGTGTGTGTGTGTTGTGTGTAAATATATATAGTATATATATATATATATATATATATATTATGAAAAAATATAAAAAAGTCCTTAAAAAATCTGGGGGGTTGCTCAACCCTTGGGGAGCAACATCTGTTAAAAAATATTTTTAAAAAATGAAGAAATTAAATCTACAAGCTTGTTTCTAGCGTTGCTATCCTCAGGATGTCTTGTGGGGCGCCCAACGATCTTTTATGGCGTGCGGGACCCGATTTCAACTCTGTGTGTGCAGGCGGATCTCATTTGCTGCACGTGCGGCCTGTGGTTCTTATTGGGGCCTGTTCAGATGGAATGTCTAGCAAAGATTTCCCCTTGTGCCTGCAATTGTTTACAATTTCTACTTTTGTGTTCAGAGTTGCTAAGTGTGGTTTGACATAATATTAACCATTTTTCTGTGGAGCAATAGATTGCATCTCTTGAGATATTGTTGTATGTGTTGCTCTTTTTATGATTTTCCCTGATATGTTTTTTAGTCTATTTTTTATCTTTGAGTCTCCAAATGTATTTACTCACTCTGTTTGATTTTTTTATTTTTCATTTTTGAATGACTGTTTGTGGTTTGCGTATCTGGTTTTGAAAATGTTTTTTAACATATATAGGGAATTTCTGAAAACACTTTCAAAACCAGATACGCAAACCACAAACAGTCCCTTCAAAAATGAAAAAAAACAAAAATCAAACAGAGCTGATAAATACATTTGGAGACTCAAAGATAAAAAATAGACTACAACATATCATGGAAAATCATAAAAAGAGCAACACCATACAACAAAATCTCAAAAAGATGCAATCTATGCTCCACAGAAAAATGGTTAATATTATGCAAACCACACTTAGCAACACTGAACACAAAAGTAGAAATTGTAAACAATTGCAGGCACAAGTGGGAAAACTTTGCTAGCACATTCCATCTGAACAGGGGGGGCCCCAAAAAACCACAGGCCGCACTGCAGCAAATGAGATCCGCCCCGCACACACAGAGTTGAAATCGGGTCCCGCACGCCATAAAAGATCGTTGGCGCGCCCCCCAAGACATCCTGAGGAAAAGCAACGCTAGAAAAAAAGCTTGTAGATTTTATACTTCATTTTTTAAAATATTTTTAACATATATATATATAAAATATATATATATATATATATAGTGATGTGTATGTTTTTTGTGTGTTGTGTGTGTGTTGTGTGTGTGGTGTGGTGTTTTGTGGTGGTGTGTTGTCCGTCTGTCTTCGTCTGTCTGAATTTTGTGTGTGTTTTGTCTGTCTGTCTGCCTTTCTGTCTATATCCGTGTCTGTGTGTGTTTAAATTTAAAACCCTCCATGGATATCCCCCATTTGAAAGAGTGAAAGACTTCTAGAATCAAACGATCTTTCAAGCACATTGTTACCTCCCCTTTTGCTTCTAACACTTTATTGTAAAATGCTATTTGCTTTCTTCTTATATATCATCCTTTATTCATTTTTTCTCTGTCTGTGTGCACACAATGTGGGTAAATTCAAATCGTCATTGAATCAATTAAATTTTGGGGTTATTTTTTTCTTGTAAAAAATTGCTTTGGGAAAAGAGTA
>JAMYXO010008843.1:0-10396 GCA_033310375.1 Conus canariensis
CCGCACTGACCTCCCTTCCACCCTCATCACCCTCTTTCCCTGATCCTCCGACCACCCTCCTCCCCTTTCCCCCAGAATTCCCTTCAGTCTTTCACCCCTTTCATCGCCCCTTTCAGAAAGACGAGTGGTTAGGAAAACGATATGCTGATGAATTAAGATGTAAGGGGGGGTCAACCTGTGGTCCCATCAAGAGGTGCGTTTCTCACCACAGTCCGCATTAAAGAAAAAAAAGGAGGCGGAAGAAACAAGGCATTGATGGGTATAATGGAGGGGGGGGGGGGGCCGTGAGGAGAGGGGAAGGGTGGGGGGTAGAAGCTGGGGAGGGGACAACAAGGAAGAAACGGGAAATCGAAAGCTGCGGGAAGAATCCGAATAAAACAAGATGATAATGAAGAAGATACAGATGGGGAAAGCTAAAGAAACAGGGCGGGGGGCAGGGGGGGGGGGGGTTTTGGGGACATAAGGAGGAGGGGAGGAACGACAAAAGGGGGAAAGGCGGTGGGAAATAAGGACCGAGAAGAGAAGAAGAGAGTGATGGTGAAAGGGGGAGGGGGGGAGGGAGAAAAGGAGGGAATAGGAGAAAAGACAAGGGGGAAGAAAAGAAGAGGGGGGAGGAGAATGAAAATACAGGAGGAGCATGAAAAAAAAACAATATAAATAACACAAAACCAAAGATCGAGAAGAAAAACAAAAGGCGAAAAGAAAGAGAGACACAGAGAAAGAGAGAGAGAGAGACACAACACACACACAAAACACACACAAACAAACACACACACACACACAGAAGAGAAAAGACAGATAGACACAGACAGGGCACACAGACGGGACAGAGGAGATGCTCATGATATTACAGAATAAAAAGGTCACGAACAAAAAAACAAAAAACGGGAAAAAAGAAAAAAATCAAAAAAAAATGGATCACCCCAGTCTCCACCCACTACCCCCCACCCCCTCAAATAAAACAAAAAAAACTGCCGTTCGTGAAAACATGAAATTTTTTTTAAAAAAAAGAAAAAGAAAAAAGAAGGTTAAAAAAATGGGGGGGTTTTGGGCCACCTCCCCCAAATCAATACAAAGGCCCTGATTAGCAACACTGAACCAGAGAAAACAGAGCACGACGTTCCCATTCCAGGGGGAAGGATGAGAGAGTGATGGGGTTGTGGGATACAGGGGCGGGTGGGGGGGGGGGAGCTTGTTTAGGGGGAAACTTCGAGTCACGTACAACAAAAAAAAAACTCACCAAACTAACAAAATCGCACGGGGGAGGTTTTGTTGCGGTGGTGGTGGGTGTGTGTTTGTGTGTGTTGTGTGTGGTTTGTGTGTTGTGGTGTGTGTGTTTTGTGTGTGTGTGTTGTGTGTGTGTTGTGTGGATGGTGTATATATATAATATAAAAAAGAGAGAGAAAAAAAATTTGGGTATGTATAGATAGAAGATAGATATGCATGTGGGTTGTGTGTTGCGTGCGTGCGTGCGTTCGTGCGTGCGGCGTGGTGGGGTGTGTGGGGTGGGTGTGTTTTTGGGGATTGGTGTTTTGTTATATATATATATTATAGATAGATAGATAATAGAAAAAAAATTGTTGGGGGGTTTGGTTGGTGTGTGTGTGTGGGGTGTGTGTGTGTGTGGTTTTGTGGGGTTGTTGTGTGTGGTGTGTGTGTGTGTGTGCTGCGGCGCACACTTTTTGTTTGTTTTTTCTTTTGTTTTTGATTGATTTTTAGTTGATTTACTTTTTGGGGGGTTTTTTTCGGGAACTTTTTTTCAAACGGTTTCGTATCAAAATCCGAGTGTAAATGGGTCTGTGCTGTATTTGTGTTTTCCCTTCTTTTTGGTTTTTTTTTCCCCTTTTTCCGAGTTTTTTTTCCTAAAAATTTTTTTTCAATAAAACTTCTTCTCCCCCCTTCCCCTCTCTCTCTCTCTCTCTCTTCATCCCCCTTCCTCCCCCCTCTCTCTCTCCCCCTTTTCCCCTTTTTCCCCCCTTCTCCCTCTCTCCCTCCCCTTTTTTTTTTTTTTTTTTTTTTTAAAAATTTTTTTTTTTTTTTTTTTTTTTTAAGCCCAAAAACCAAAAACGTTCAATCCAAACATGAAAATGAAGGTCGCGACCAAAGTCTCTTTTCTTCTTCTTCTTCTTCTTCTTCTTCTTTTTCCCCTTCTCTTCTTCTTCTTTCTTCTTTCTTTCTTTCTTTTTTCTTTTTTTCCCCTTTCTTTCTTTTTTTTTTTCTTTTTTTCTTGTTTTTGTCCCCCCCCTCCTCCCCCCCCTCCTCATCCTACTCCTCCATCCTCACCTCCGTCTTCTTTTTTTTTCTTCTTTTCTTCGTCTTTTCTTCTTTCTCCTTCTTCCTTCTTCTTCTCTTCTTCTTCTTCTTCTTCTTTTTTCTTTTTTCTTCTTCTTCTTCTTCTTCTTTCTTCCTACTGTTCCCCCATCCCACCCCTCCTCTTCCTCCTCCTCATCTTCTTCGACTTTTTTTTCCCATCTCCACTCCGCTCCTCCCCCTTCCTCCTCTGTCTTTTTCTAGTTCTTCTTCGTCTTCCTCCTACTACTCTTCTTCCTTCTTCTTTTTCCCTTTTCTTTTTTCTTTTTTTTTCTTTTCCCCCCCCCCATAATTTATTGACAGTGCACTAAAGGGAAGAACTTCATACAGTAGACGGTCATCACAAAAAAACGGCATCCCCATTTATTCAGGCGAAGTCAAAGGGGTCTAAATGAAAACCATGGGGCATGTCAAATGCCTAAAGACATTTCCACGTTTTTAAAAGGTCAAAGGGAAAGAAAAAAAGCCAATTTTTTCCTTCTGGTTAAAGGAGGTTGGAGGGGGGATGGGTGGGAGAGTTTAAGGGGGAAGAGGAGGGGGGGGGGGGTGTGTGTGTGTGTGGTGTGTGTGTGTTGTGTGTGTGTGGTGGCGTCGTGCGGCGGCGGCGTGGGAGTGCGTCGTGCGTGCGTACGCGTGTGTGTGTGTGTGGTGTGTGTGTGTGTGTGTGTGTGTTGGGTGTGTAGGTGTGTGTTTTGTGGTGTGTTGTGTGTGTGGTTTCTGCTTCTGGGGTTTTGTCCTGTCTGTCTGTCGGGGCTGTTGTCTGCCCGGGAGGGAATGTATGTTGTATGCCTGCCCTTTTTTTCCAGCATGTTTTTGCCCGGGCCGAACCTGAGGCATGCCCCCACAAAAAGGCTGTTTGATTTGGGGTTTGTAAATATGACTAGTCTGTAGGCCCACTAACAAAATCGTGACCATGCAGACTTTGATTCCATTATGGTCGCTTTTTCCCTCAGTGCTGGTGAATTGCTCACAACTGTGAATCGTTTTTTACCAGAAATGTCAAGAATGTGGTAACTCATACACAGAACCGTCTGGATTCCTGACAGAATCTCTCTTCCTCTCTCTCTCTCTCTCTCCCTCGTTTTTCCCCTCTCTCTTCTCTCCTCGCTCCTTTTCTCTCCTCTTCCCCTTTTCCCAAACACCCAAACCCTTTCTCTTTTTCTGCACCTTTTCACTTTTTTTTTTTTTCCCCCTTCTCTGTCTCGCTTCTCTTTCGCTTATTCCCTCTTTCATCCTGTTCTCACTGCACACTTGACTTCTTCCCCCCCCCCCCCCCCCCCTCCTCCCCTCCTCCTGCTCTCGCTCACCCCCTTCTTTCCCTGTGCCTCCTCCCCCCCCCCCACCCCCTTCTTCCACCCCTAACGAGACTCAAAATGATTGTCCCCTTTATCGCTTGCGGAAAAATTACGATCCAACGTTTAGAAGACCAGCGAGGGGGGGGAAGGGGGGGGGGGGGGGGGGATAACATAAAAAAGAAATCTGAAAAGAAAAAACGGTTTTTTCAAACAATGAAAGAACTACTCCCCTGGGCCCCAGTGTTGGGCCCGGGCTTTAAACGACGTACTTGCTTGGGCGTGAGAAAGAGGGAAAACTGCGATGCGCAGGAATTTCCATGTTTTGTTTTCGTTGTTTTGATTTGAAAGGCTCACACTGCTGCACACACCACACTTTGCTGTGCTTTCCTTGACGTTGAAAGGGGTCCGTTCAGGTCTTAAGCCCACCCTACCCATCCACGCAAACCTCTCTCTCTCTTCTCCTCTTTTTTTTTTTTTTTTTTTTTTTTATAATAAATTTTTATATATATAAAATTTTATATATATATAAAAAAAGGGTTTTTACAACTTTTTTGCCAGCGACTGGGACTGCAGATGCAGAAATGGGCTGACCTATTTAAAAATGTTTTGGGTTTTATTTTTTTTAGGGAATTTTTTTATATGCTCATAACTTGAAACCTTATTTGAACATAGATATAGAAGACATTTAAAGCATGTAACAGAAAATTTTGAATAGGCATATCAGAATTAGCTTTCTTATCTTAATACGAAAGCATAATGTTTGGGGTTTGATGTGTCCTTTTTGTAAAAGTCACAGGAAACAAAATACATTTTGTTCTACTGTCCACTCTCAGAAAACACAAGAAAAGACACAAGCCTAAATATTAAAAGACAGCCCTCTTGTTTTAAAAAAACCACTTTTGTCTCCATTCTGCTTTAGTTGCAAACAATTTTCATTGCAAAGCCTTTAAATTGAAGAAAGGTTTTTCTTCTTGAACTGTGACAACGATTTGCTTTTTATTTCATTTGTATTATAATTTTTTATACTTTGTGCGTGTTGTTCACAACCCCTTCGTTAGGGCCATGGCCTATACGAATAAATTATTTTTAAACTGAAACCTTTGTGTGGTGTGTTGTGTGTGTGGTGTTTGGGTGTGTGGTTGTGTGTGTTGTGTGTTGTGGTTGTGTGTGTGTGTGGTTGATTGTTTAGCTAACAACTGAGCTGATTAACAACTGGAAATATGAGACAAATAAGAAATGGACAATTTTTTTGGGAAGAAAGAAAGGGGGGGAAACCATGGCAAAAAGGAAAGTGTGGTGCAGCACGATGGGGAAAAAAAAGAGGAAAGACAGAAAAGGGCACCCAAAAGTTTTTTTACGCCCATTACATCAACCAAAGTAAACAAAAGAGAAGAGAGAAAGAGAAGAGAGGGGGAGAGAGAAAGAAAGAAAACCAAACTACGGAGAAAGAATGGGGGAAAAGGGGTACAAGGGAAAAAAAGAAGCAAAAAAAGAAAAAAAAAAAAATAAACGTCAGAAGTCCAACGAAAGGAAGGAGGAAATGAGTACGACAAGGAATACGGCTGAAAAGAGACATGTTTAAAGAGAAAGGGGGGGGGGGAGAAAAAAAAAACATAGAGAAAGAAAAAAGGAGAATGAAGACATGAAAAAAAAGGGCGACAAAGAATAAAAAAGAGAGAAAAAAATTCAGGGAAAAAAAGAAAAAAAGAAAAATATGATGAGAGGGGGTACAAAAGAAAGAAAAAGACAGAAAGAAAAACGGATCAAATAAAAAAAGCAAGAGAACAAAAAAAAAACGATGTACAGAGAAAGACAAAAAAAGAGTGAAAACAGGGAAAAGAGCACGAGAAGGGTGACAGGATACAGAGACAGTAAGAGGGGAAAGGGAAAAAAAGAGAGATTCATCAGGAAAATAATGAGAGAAAGAAGTAACAAAGCAAAAGAAAGAAAGAAATACAGAGAAGGGTACAGAAAAAGAAAAAGAAGGAACGAATGCAAAGAAAGAAAGAAAGGAAAAAGAAAGGGGGGCGTAAAACAAAGAAAAAAGGGAGTAGTACTGAGAAACAAAGAAAGAAAAGGGAATATGGAGACAGAAAACAAGAATGGTTCAAGAAAAAATAAAGAGAGAGAGAGAGAGAAGAGAGAGAAGAAGAGAGAAGAGAGAGAGAGAGAAAGGGGAACATAAATGGTGGAAGAATGGAAAACAAAGAGCTCATAGAAAAAAGAAATGAATTCAGACAGAAAGGAAGAGGAAATACAGTGAAAGAAGAAACATAAAAAAGGATGAAGAAAGAAACAAAAATAATGGTGGGGTGGGAAAAAGAGACGAGACACAGAGAGAGAGAGAGAGAGAAGAGAGAGAGAGAGAGAGAAGAGAGAGAGAAGAGGATGAAAACAGAAAAAAAGAGAAAAAAAATAAACGGAAAAAAAAAAGAATACAAAAGAGAGAGAGAAGAAAGAAAGAGAAAAGAGAGAGATGAGGGGGGAAGGAGACGAAGGACCAGTCACAGAAATAAAACATGGAGGGCAAAGAAAGGAAGAAGTATCAGGACAAAAAAAGGAAACGAATGCAGTGGGAGACGAGTTCCAAGATGGCTGACCCCAAACCTGTTTCATACACTATGAGGCAAAATGAGCAGTTGTTTTTGTATCAGTGGCATGATGCCTGACTCTTCAACAAAGAGAGACTTCCAACAAGGGCCACAACTTTCACTGATAAGCAGTAAAATGAAAGAATATGTCGGACTTGAGTGACGAAAAAAAACATTGAACAATGATGACGTACAGACGTCTGGAAAGTCTGTACAACCACTAACTGCCTTCGAACTGTGAAAGAGAGTTGTCAGCATGATTGCTCTGAGCAAGACTTTCCAAATATGAAATACATGCGACCAAGGAAGAGGGGAAAAAGACCAAGACCACTGAGAAAAAAAATAAGTGGACAGTATCCAAGAAAAGGCAGATTTAGAATGTCATGCTGTGTCTTAACAAAATAAACCCCAATGTGGCTGTGGGGGGGGGGGGGGGGGGGGGGGGGGGGGGGGGGGGGGGCTGAGGCAGAACAATAAGCAGAATGACACAAGATAGCATAGAAAATAAGCAGCATGAAAGAAAAAAAAAAAAATAAAGAGAAGAACATTAATCCAAGCCTCGTCAAATCCCGGTCAAAAATTGAGATAATCCAAAAGGTGTTAGTTTGCATTTCCCCACCCCCAGCACTGACCTCCACTTCCACCCTCATCACCCTCTTTCCCTGATCCTCCCGATCCACCCTCCTCTCTCTTTCTCCCAGAATTCCTCTTCAGTCTTTCATCCCTTTCATCGCCCCTTTCAGAAAGACGAGTGGTTTAGGAATACGATGATGCTGATGAATTAAGATGTAAGAGGGGGTCAGCTCTGTGGGTCTCCATCAAGATGGTGCTTTTCTGCACCACAGCCCCGGCCCCATTCAAAGAGAAGAAAGGAGGCGGAAGAAACAAGGCATTGATGGTGTAGTAGAGGTGGAGGGGGGGGGGGACGTGAGGAGAGGGGGGGAAGGGGTGGGGGGTAGAAGCTGTGGAGGGGACAGGACGAAGGAAGAAACAGGAAATCGCAGCCTGCAGGAAGAATCCAGGAATAAAACAATGATGAAAAATGAAGAAGATATCAGATGAAGGAAAGCTGAAAAGACAGGGGCGGGGGGGCAGGGGAGGGGGGGGGGTGTTCGGGACAGTGAAGGAGGAGGTGGAGGAACGACAAGAGGGGGAAAGGCAGGTGGGGAAATAAGGACACGGAGAAGAGAATGAAGAGAGTGATGGTGAAAAGGGGGAGGTGGACGGAGAAAAGGAGGAGAAATGAGGAGAAGAAGACAATGGGGAAGAGAAGAAGAGGAGGAGGAGGAGAATGAGAAATACAGAGGTGCCATGATAAAGAACAAGTATAAATAACACGAAAAAAACCCAAAAATCAGAGAAGAAAAACAAGAAGGCGAAAAGAAGAGAGAGACACAGAGAGAGAGAGAGAGAGAGAGACACAAACACACACACACACACACACACACACACACACACACACACACACAGAGAGAGAAAAGACAGATAGACAGACAGACAGGGACACACAGACAGACAGACGGAGATGCGTCATGATATTTACAGTAATAACAAGGTCACAACAAACAAACAAAAAACAAGAGGAAAAAGAACAAAATCAACAAAAATGAGATCACCCCCAGTCTCCACCCACTACCTCCAAACCTCCTCAATAAAACAAGGAAAGAAGCTGCACGTTTCGTGAGAAACATGAAAAGTTTTTTAAAAAAAAAAAAAAGAAAAAAGAAGGTGTTGAAACAAAAAAGGATGGTTTGGCCACCTTCCGCCAAATCAATACGAAGGCCCTGATTAGCAACACTGAAACCAAAAAAACATGAGCACGAACGGCCAGTTCCAGGGAAGGATGAGAGAGTGATGGGGGTTGGGGGGGGTGTTGTGTGTGTGTGTGTGTGTGTGTGTGTGTGTGTGTGTGTGTGTGTGTGTGTGTGTGTGTGTGTGTGTGGTGTGAGTGTGTGATGGTGTATATATATATATATATATATATAGGGGGGGGAGAGAGAGATTTGTATGTATAGATAGATAGATAGATATGCATGTGTGTGTGGTGTGTGTGGTGCGTGCGTGCGATCGTCGTCGTGGGTGTGTGCGTTGTGTGTGTGTGTGTTTGTGTGGTGTGTGTGATGTGTGTGTGTATATATATAATATATTTTGTATAGATAGATAGATAGATAGATATGCGTGAATTAGTGTGTGTGTGTGTGTGTGTGTGTGTGTGTGTGTGTGTGTGTGTGTTGTGTGTGTGTGTGTGTGTGTGTTGTGAGTGTGTGTGTGTGTGTGCGTGCGCGCGACACTTTTTGTTTGTTGTTCTCTTGTTTTTGATTGATTTTTAGTTGATTTACTGTTGGTGGTTTCTTCGGGAACTTTTTTTCTAAACGGTTTGTATCTATATCCGAGTGTCAATGGGTCTGTGCATGTATCTGCTGTGTTCCTGTCTAGTTGTGTGGTTTTGTCTGTTCTTCTTTTCCGAGTTTTTTTACCTCCAAAATTTTTCATTCATATAGAACTTCATTCTGACATCCTATCAAGGACGACTCTCTCTCTCTCTCTCTCTCTCCTCACTCTCTCTCTCTCTCTCTCTCTTCTCTCTCTTCTCTCTCTCTCTCTCTCCTCCTCTTCTCTGCCGCTAGTCTCATGTACGTGCACACCCAACTATTGATCCTTTTGCCCTCTCCTTTATAGCTCCAAAAACCAAAAACGTTCAATCCAAGACATGTAAATGAGGGATCGCGACCAAAGCTCTCTTCTTCTTTCTTCCTTCTTCTTCTCTCTTCTTCTTCTTCTCTTCTTCTTCTTCTTCTTCTTCTTCTCTTTCTTTCTTTCTTTCTTTCTTTCCTTCTTTCTTTTTTCTTTCTTTCTTTGTTTTTGTCACTCCTCCTCCCCTCCTCTCTCATCCTACTCTCCATCTCATCCTCCGTCTTTCTTTTTTTCTTCTTCTTCTTCGTCTTCTTCTTCTTCCCATCCCTTCTTCTTCTTCTCTTCTTCTTCTTCTTCTTTCTTTCTTCTTCTTCTTCTTCTTCTTTTCTCTCTACTGTTCCCTATCCCTACACCCTCCTCTTCCTCCTCCTCATCTTCTTCGACTTTTTCTTCCATTCCTACTCCGTCTCCTCCACCCTCTCCTCCTCTGTCTTTTTCTAGTTCTTCTCGTCTTCGTCCCTATCTTCTCTTCTTCTCTTCTTCTTCTTCTTCTTTTTTCTCTTCTTCTTCTTCTTCTCATAATTTATTGATCATGTGCACTCAAGGAAGAACTTCATCACAGTAGACTGTGTCATCACAAAAAAACGGCATCCCCATTTATTCATGGCGAAGTCAAATGGTGCTGAATTGAAAACCATGGGGCATGTCAAATGCACTGAAACAGTTCCACGTTTTTCAAAGGTCAAAGGAGAAAAAAAAATCCAACTTTTCCTTTTGGGTTAAAAGGAGGTGGGGGATGGGGGGGGAGTTTAGGGGAAAGAGGGGGGGTGGTGTGGTGGGGGGTTGGTGTTTTTGGGGTTTTGTGGGGGGGGTGGTGGGTTGGTGGTGGGTGCGGGGGTGGGGGTGGGGGGGGGGGTTTTGGGGGGGGGTGTGTGTGTGTGGGGTTTGTGTGGTGTGGGTGTTGTGTGGTGGTTTTTTGGGTGGGGGTTTCCCCTTCGGGTTTTTTCCTCGTCCTGTTTTTTCTGTTTTCTTTGTTTTTTTGTGTATTGTAGGGGGCCCTTTCCTTTTTCCCAAGGTGCCCTCGGGCCTTTCCCCCAGAAAAGGTATTTATTGGGGTTTTAATTGTGGGAAAAAAAGGGCCATGCAGCTTTTTCCTTTGGGTTCGCGAGGTTTGGGTTGGGGCCAAAGGGGGGGTGTTTTCCACCAAAAGCAAAAATTGGAAACCATCCAGACCCGGGCCGACAAACTCCTTTCCCCCCCCTCCCCCTTTTTTCTCCACTCCCCCCTTTTCCCCCCCCCTCTCGCTTTTCCCCTTTTTAAAACAAATTTCCCCCCTTTTTTTTTTTTTTTTTTTTGCCCTTTTTCCCCTTTTCCCATTTCCACCGAGCATACCTTGTTCTTTCCCCCCCAAACCCCCCCCCCCCCCTTCCTTTTAAAATTTTTTTGTGGCCCCCCCCCCCCCCCCCTTTACCCCAATATACTCACTATTGGTTTTATCCTGCAAAATTACATCCAACGGCTTTTAAATGCCCGGGGGCGGGAAGGGGGGGGAAAAAAAAAAAAAAA
>JAMYXO010008844.1:0-10393 GCA_033310375.1 Conus canariensis
TTCACCGAGGATCCACTGAAAAGTCCCTCCCTGGAATGTTAAAAAATTTTTCCCCTTCTTTCTTCTATTTGCAAATGTTCATTTCAATTTCCCTGCGAATTTATCTTTGACGATCTCCACAGTAAATTTTTGGGTTTCATTTTTTTCATATGTTTTTTTCGATACCTGTTTCCCAACACACACACACCACCACAACACACACACACACACCACCGCACCTCCCACGCACGCACGCCCCCACGCTCACATAACACCACCCCACACTCACACCCACACCCACACACACACACACACCACACACACACAAAACACACACAATCCCTATTTTCTATATCACTTTTTTAAAAACTTAAAATAAAAACAACACAACGCACACCAAAATGATGGCAAATCAAGGCCAGGGTTTTTAAATTCACTTAAGGGAATCCTTCGAAAAAGATAAGGACGAGAAGGAGGGAAATGCCCACTCCCACAAAAAAAAACAACAACAAAAACAACAAACAAAAAAAACAAAAAAACCCAACCCAAAAAAAGGAACCCAATTTAAAAAAAAAAAACCCCCAAAAAAGGGGAAAAAAAGGACAAACCCAAGGTTGACAAAACTCAAAAAAGGTTTAAGTCAGAACCAATCGCAAAAAAACAACTATTCTTTGTTTAACATGCCACAACGACCTGGGGATTTTGGGGCAAAAAAAAAACAAAGGCTGAAGTTATTTCGTCTCTATTTTAAATTTTTGCACGGGAAAGACTGTTTCCCCAAAAAGACACACGAAACACTGGGGAAATCAAGATTTTTTAGGTTAATCGGGGCCAAAAAGGGGATTCGCTCAAACACAACGACAAAAAAAAAAATAAATAAAATTTTAAGAATCCCAGGGCCATGCATTAAAAAACCCAAAATCAAATGGGGTACAAAGGGAGCAAAAATGGCCCAAAAAATTTAAAACAAACAAAAAAAAAAAAAAAAAAAAATTGACGGGATAGGGTACGGGATTTTCTTGGCCCAACCAAAGGCCCCAATTTAATGACTGAAACACAATTTAAAACAAAAAACAAATCCCCTAACCGGATCTTCTCGCAGTAACAAACAACACAAACCCAAAAAAACCTCAACATCAGCACAAACCAACAACGGGCCCAAAAATTCCCTTCCAAAAAAACAGCCTAACCAATGCGCCTGCGAAATAAAACCACCTACAAAACAAAAAATGAACTTTGAACGCCGGGGAAAATCAAAAACCCCCCTTTTCAAAACTTACTTTTAAATTTTTTTTATTTTTATTTTATTTTCCTCTTTTATTTTAACCATTTTTATTTTTCAATTTCTTATTCTTTCCTTTATTATTTATTTTTTTTCTTTTTCAACTTATTTTTTATTTTTTTTTTATTTATTATTAAAAAAAAGGAATTTTTTAAATTATTTTTTTTATCATGCTTTTTTTTTTATTAACCCCACATCGTTTTACAGTACTTTTATAATTAAATAGCAATTGATAAAACCACCACTACATTCACACCAGCCTTGCCCGGGATTTTTGGGGCCCCGGCAAAACCCCGCTTTTAAGAATCCCCTAACCCCTCCCTTTTTCCCATACCCATTTCATTACAAACCAAAAAAGTTATTAACTTTTCTCTCCTTTTTTTTTTTTTAATTTAAAAACTTTACCAAAGTTTTTCCCCCCATAATAATTTTTATCTCATTACGACTTTGACCGCACATTATTTCCCCTTTCCCAAAACCTCGTTCTCATTCAAACCCTTTCCCCCTTCCCCTTTCTCTGAAGCATCAAAGCTTAAAGGTTTTTTTTGGGTTTTTTTTTTTGTTTTTTTTTTTTGGGGGTGTCTTTCCTTAAAAACCTAAAAGGGCGAAAAACCCGGGTTTTGTCTTGGGGAAACCCCTTTTTCCCCCCTTTTCCCGGGGGGTTCGCTAAAATTTTTTAAAACTTTTACAGCCTGACAAACCGCGGGGCCTTACAAAACCCCATCACACAACCACCCCCAAACCCAAGAACTTGTTCTTCCCCCAAACCACGGCAACACCTCCATCTTGGGGGGGAAAGGGCCAAGGGGGCATCATACCTCATCAACCCAAAGGGGTTGGGTTTTTTTTCCCCCAGCTTTCCCCCCCCTGGCCTACAACATGGGCATCTCTCAAACGGCATTATTTTCTTCGGGTGCAGATTTCTGACATTTAATTTATTTTCAACTTTATTTTTGGGTTTTATTATTAAAACTTAAATTGGGTTTTCCAAAACCTTTAAATGAAGAAATTTAAAGTTCAAATAATTTAAAATCGCAAGGAAAAGCTCGGGCCGGGGGGGCCAAAACTTTTTTTTAAATTTCAGATTTTGGGCCATAATTTAAATACCAAATTTTCCCGGCCTTTTAAAGTCAAAATCTTTTCTAAAAAACCCCCCCCTTTAAAGAGACTATCCTTCGACCACTTCAAAAGCGATTTAAAGGGGGAAGGGCGGACCACAGCAAAATTTACCACCCCTCGGACTTGACCGTCCACGTGCGCCTTGGGCGATTTTCCCCCCTCTTTTACTCGGGCATCTTTAAATTTTGGATAAAATTTTAAAACAAAAAAATTTACTCCCCGGCAAAATTTCCCTCCCTCGGAAACACAACAAAAAAAAACTCTCACCGGGCCTTTTTCCCAACCCCAACCCAAAATTTCCCTCCAATAAAAAACCTTCAACTTTTTACAATTTAAAAAATTTAAAAATTTTCAAAAATAATTATTCCCCCCCTTTTTTAGAAAATTTTAACCTCCCCACACCTTAAAATTTTATCAACCTTCCACCCCCCAAACCCTAAAAGCTCCTTGAGTGGTACCCAGGCCGTCACAGCAACTGGCGCGGCCACTGATCGTCTTAACCTCCCCTAATAGGTCACTCTGAAAAAGCCCCTTTTGAACGCCATCTGAGTCCGCCCCATACCGATGTCCATTTCAAAATAATACACCCACCACCAAAACCAAGGGGGTCCAGCTTCTGCGCTGCAAACTACAAAATCACATGCACGACAATTTACATACTGACATTGGGGACTTCACTGTCTTTAAATTTTTAAGAAAAAAATCGCACCCCCACACCAAAAGCACACTTATGATAACCTTAAAAACCGGTGGATGGAACAGAATATAAAATTGAAATAGGGTAGGTCTCAACATCAAGTCAGCAACAGCCTACCTTTTTCACATTTTTTCCCAAAAACCACTCAGCACCGTCAAATCATCTCTTGGGAAAAGAGCCCTGACGTCGAGAACTCTAATGACGTCACACATCCGCCAAAAAAAATTGTCGTCATTCGCTCAATAAAAAAAAAAAACTCTGATGGTCCAAAAGCATGTTTTTCACGATTCTATCGTGAATCGAGTTATCCAGATTTGGCCGCCGACAGCTTTGGAAAAAACCCGTCGGACAGTGTGGCGGTGCTTTTCACCCATGAACTAAAAAAAGGAACAAAAAAACAACACTAAAGAAGGATTGGAAGCGTCTCAAGTCGTCAAACGCCGGGCGTTTTCGCGATCGTTGTCCTGTTGCAACTAAAATTGTGAGTCAGCATGAACAAGGTCAACCTAACTCGCTCTCCTTTCATGGAGGCTTAAATCAGCAGTGTCACATAACTGTGCACACATACAACTCACCCCTCAGGGGAAAAAAAAATTACCAAAGTTTTTTTTCCCTTTTTTTTCCCCAACACATACACACACTTAAAATTGTCACATCAAAATTGTGTAAAATACTCTAAATTATTTACGACCCAAGAATAACAAGAACTTTCCATCATGGACCAGTAAGTAAAAACTAAATAGCGAATCAATTTTACAAACCTCAAAGACATGAAAAGTTTATTGAAAGTAAAGCAGTTTAAAAATAAAAAAAAAATGTCCAATAAAATCAAAACCCACCTTCTGTAATTTGATTTTTCTGAAATTTCCTCCAAAATTTACACTTGTTAAACACAAATCATATGATAAGTCTCACAAAAGCGCAAAATGTTAGTGTGTCCAATTTTAGCTGAAGTCCTGAAAAGTCCAAACATCATACGTAAAGGAAAAACAATCACCATTGTCCATCCTTATAGAAAATTTGTGCTGCACGCGGTACAAAAAGTATAACACAATCAGTACTCAGTCACTTTTTAATGATACACGTTCAGTTTCCACAACACCTAGATGATCAATAACACTGTCCAAAAAATGTAACACAGAACACAACTGTCCTGTCGGACAGCAAACCAGCCAGTATGTTTGGCTAAGCTGGTATGTCAGGCAACGTTTTTGGCTGAGCAACAAATTTGACCGCAACGGGCTTCACGTGAACTTGAACCCTAAAGTATAGTGCCCCAAACGAAGAAGTGGGTTATTCGGGTTTTTTTGAAGCTAAAAGAAAGGGAGGGGTCTTGATCTGTCTACAAGAGAACTCTTGACCCCAAAGTATCGAGCGAACTTGGCCACTCCCCAAACCCAATGGCGAACAACCCCCGTTCAAAGTGGATACCCCTCTGGCATCCACAGCTTCTTCTAGCGTAGATTACGGGAGCAAGAACCGTCCTTTTCCTGCATCAGTACGGCACCCACACTAAAGAACTGGCATCCGTTTTTTACCACAAACTGCCTCCGGGGTCTGGCAGCAACAGGACCGGTGTAACACCCATTTTTTACCCCCCCCCCCCCCCCCGGGGCTTTGCCCCGGGGGAATCTGGCAGCCTGCTTTTTTTCCCCCGGGATATTCCAGGGCTAGCTAAACTTTCCCCCCCCCTAGTTGGAACAAACCCCCCCCCCCCCCCTCATCTACATTGTCAAGGAACAGGCACCAGAAAGACACTAATTTGCTGTAAAAAAGTTAAAATCTTTTAAACATTAAAAATGACCAATGGGGCATGACACAAGGTATAAACAAACACTCATGAACACTGATAAAATGTAAAATATTCGAAATATCTGATTTTCGTCATATGACCAGTGCCATGACCTGACCACCAGTCGTCTGCATTTTACAAGGGGACACAGGTACTCGGGAGACTATAAATTTTGCCGTGAAATAGTGAAAATCCCGATTTACGTCATAATGACCGGAAATCAGGGAATGACCACAAGTAACTACATTTAAAAAAGGTACACAAACACTCGGGAAACGTTAATTGCTGTTAAATAGTTTTAAAAAACTCCGATTTACGTTATAATGACCCGTGGTCATGGGAAAGACCACTATCATCTGCATTGTAAAAACTAAGGGACACAGTACTCAAGAGACTAAATAGCGTAAAATAGTTAAAAGAGGCAAACCGGGATGAACAACAACGGTACTTGGTCCAACGACACTGGTCAAACGACATTTTTCCCACACGCTTGGGTCCTTTGGGCCTTGGTCACTTTGGGCATGTACCGTTTTTCTTTCCACCAGTACGGGGTACTCACAACCCGAATATTCACCCCACGCATGTAAGCTAGCGCGAGAAATTTAAACGTATCTGTTAGTAAACCCAGGGTGTGGGTGTTGTGTGTGGGGGGGGGGGTGGGGGGGGGGGGGGGTTTGGGGAAGTAGGAGGGCCATCTATTGAGAAGAGTCTAGAACTACACTTTGTCAAACCCCGCTGACTGTATATAGGAAGTGGGGAGGAGGGGTAAATACAGGGTAACACAGTTTTTTTTTAAAGGCGGGTGTGCGTGTTGGGAAAAGGCAGAGGGAAACCCTGAAAAAACCCCTCTTTTTGAAGGGTGGGTGGGGTGGAGGAAGATTCCAAATAGTCCTAGACTGACCCTTTGGGGGGGGGGGGGGGGGGGGTAAATCCAGGTACCCAAACTTACCCCCGGGGGGAAGTTCCAACTGGGGGGGTTGGGGGGGGGGGGGGTAAGTTCTAGCTAGTCCTAGAATACCCCCGGGGGTAAAAGCAGGCTAGCCCAGACTTTTCCCCGGGGGAAGTTCCAGAGAGGGGTAAGAACGGGCTGTTACACCCTTCAAAAGACAAAATGTTCAATGCCTTTTGGGGTCTGGTTGGGGCTAGGCGATGCTCCTTTTTTCGGGGGACCTCGTAAGGTCTGTCAGGGGCGCAGGGGGGCTGCTGAAGTTGGGACATACCTCTATATAACTTAAGAACCCTAACCGTACCTGACCTTTTTTTTGTCTTTTAGGATCTGAATACACAGGATTTTTTTTTTTTTCTTTGTCTGCTGAGGCTTCAAAACCCCCTGGTCAAAGGGACCCCCAAAACTCAAATTCTCTGAACCCCCACGTCTTTTAGATGGTCTAGCATCAAAACTAAACACACGTAAGTTTTAAATAAAGTTAGCGAACCGCCCAGAGAACGTGGAAAACAGTCACAAGACAAACACAAATAGTTTCCCCCACCTCTTAGGGCTTCATCAGGTGAGACATAACGAATAAAACAATGAAAATTCACTTAGCTTTAATCGCTTTAGATCACTTTGAAGGGGTTCAGCGCAAGGAAAAACGCCTTCTTCCTTGCGCTGAACCCACAATGATCTGAAGCGATTCAAGCTAAATGAATTTTCATTGTTTTATTCGTTAAAGTCCACCCGATGAAGACCCAAGAGGTCGAAACAGTTGTTTTCGTCTTGGACTCGTTTGTCCACGTTCTCGGGCGGGGCGCTAAAATTTATTTAAATTTTTTTAATTTCCGCCTGCAGTCCCTCTCGCTTTTGCAACTACACGTAAGTTCTCAAGACCCTTTCAGTTTCAACAATAAACAGGCAAAATAATTTCGTCAAAAACTGAAACCTTTTTTGTCCACAAACACAACTGTTCCACATTTTTTTGCAAACGTAGCAGGTTATTTTGTAACCCAAAAGGCTTTTTTGCCTTTGTACAGTCCAAAGGGGTCTAAAGCCTTTTGGTCGTCTGGGTTCATTGGGATTTTGCCAATAATTATCCCTTTGTCAGATCAATCTTTGAAAAATATTTTGTTTTTTGAAAGTTACAAAACATTTTTCACATCTGGGGTAGGGGCCACAATAAAAGACATTGATTTTGTTGAGAGCTCTGTAGTCAATGCAGAAACGCACTACCCACAGGCTTGAAACTAATAAAACAGGAAAACAAAAAGCAGAGGTTGAAGGCTCGATTATATCCATGTCTATCTACATAGACTTAACTTCTTCTCTATTATTTGTTTTGTAGAGAGAGGTAATGGTTTGGGTTTTTTCCCTAACAGGGTTGCAGATGTAAGAAACATTCGGAGGGGTTTTAAAACCCACTGCTTTCAAGGGTTTTTCTGTCAGTATGTCAGTAAAGTCCTGTAAACAATCTTGAGTTTCCCCGACTTCTCATTTCCTCAAGTCCTTGTCAATATTCACATATGGAATGTTTCCCCAGTAACAGGAGGCACTGTTGGGGAAATAACACCACCTCATCCGAGTCTTTGACACACCCACAAACCAGACTTAAAATCAGTATTATAAAGACTCAGGGGATTCGGGCTGTGCTTCTGTCTGAACAAGAAGTCATTTAAAAAAATGCATTCCAGCTCATAGGCAAAACATCAGACACACTTTCATCCATTTTTGACACTGACATTAAATTCATTGAAACTCATCTTTTTATTCAACATTTCAGTTTCAACTGTTATTGAAAAAATTTTTACCACCCAGCCCTGTCAATCTTTTAATCAACTGTATTCCCTTTTTTCAAGACAAAATAAGGTCCTTTCCAATTTTTTTTGCAGTTTGTTCTTATCATCAGACAAAAGGGACTGGCACTTCTGCCCCCGCTACAGCTCTCGCATTTTTGGTTTCTTGTCAACATTTTCTGTTTTGCTGAAATCCTTGACTTTCCTTGTGCCTATGAGATGTTGTTATAAAATTTTTTCTTCAGATCGAAGACGTACTGGTAGACTGTCTTTTCTTTTCTGAAGGAGTGCTTCCAAACCAGGGGTAATAGAAGCTCATTTCCTCGCGCGGGATGACCAAAAAGCAAATTTAAAGAGGGAGAATCCAGTGCTACATTGGTAGTTCCTGATGCAAAAGGGAAAGTGGATGTACCCCGTCACAGTCTCTTGGGGTGTTCCCGGGGGAACCTTTTAAGCATCGCTTTAAAGTTCCATTTAACCTTTCGACCATTCCATTTGACTGAGGGGGTAGGGGGTGAGTGACTGGTTTTTAAAATGCTAGAATCTGTATATTTCGTCATCAAGTGCCACGGGCAAAAGTTTTTCTTTGGACGCCTTTTTGCAGAAAACAAGAACGAAGCTTCTGCCCCTGTCACTGTAACGACTTTTCAAAAGATGGCTTTTGAGAACCGTGTGACAACACCAAAATGGTTAGCACATATCTGTTTCCAACTGGGGAAAAGTAGGTACCATGGGCCAACCAAATCAATGGCAACCCTCTGAGAAGGTTCAGAAATGACAGGCATTATTGATGGTGCACATGGCACCCTTCCTTTTTCGGCACGTTCTCTGGCAGACATCACAGGATGACAATACTAGATACATCATAACGTACGGTAGGCCCAGTAAAAGAAAGACAAATTTCTGTCTAATGTCCTTTTCACTCCAAAGGTCCAGCCATTTCCAAATCGCGCAACATTCATAACATTTCTCTAGTGTTTTGGGTACAACAATCTGTTCTTTTTCTCACTTTTAGTCTAAAACACTGTACAAGTACATCGTTTATCACAAAAACCAGTGTTGGTAAACACTTAGGAAAAATTCACCCCCCTTTTTTAAAGCCGTTTGATAGTGACATCGCTGCCTGTACTTTTTTAAGGGCTTTAGATTTGATACCAACGAGAATTTTGGGGGCACTTTCGGGGTTTTTCTGGGGTTTCTCTTTATTTACTTTGGGGAAGGAGTTGTGACTAGGGGCAGCGGGTTCACGAACAACTGAGCCATTTTTTCCCAAACATAAGGCGTTTGAACTCCGGGGAAGATTCCCCAGGATCAAGTCACCATTTGAATTCAATACACAAGCTTCTTTTCCCTGAGAGCATGGCGTATGCACTGTTACTTTGACTAATGGGAACATCCCCAAAAGTTCGCAGCGCAAATTTCCTACCCCCTGTTGGTCTTCCTAACCAACACTTTTTGACAACAGCACCAGTACAGCCCGTATCTCTTAAAAAAGGGAACATACATACCCATTTACAGAACCAGCTCAATGACTAACCCCGGGATGTGTCATAAGACGCCGTATTTGTTCATATCTGTCAAGATGTTTCCTTCCCCTTTGGGTGTGCATAAGGACATCATTCCAATGAAACTTTATCTACTTCCAACACATCACATCTCGACACCAGAGGACCACCTCTATGGACAAAAAGCCACCTGCCCCCGCTTTTGTATTTGTGTTTGAATTCGGGAAGGTTTAAAAATTTTTGTGTTCCTGAAGCGTTATTCTGACAGTACTCCCACGTCCATAACCCCCAAAAAACACTTTTTGACGACACGGTTGAAAAAAAATCTGCGTCTAAAAGGGAATTATTCCTTGTTCCACCATTTCAAAGCAAAAAATTTTTCCAAAGTCTTGTTGACCAAAAAAAAACTCTGGAAACTTACCCTGGGGTGTGTAACTGATATTGGATTTCATAAATTTGTGCATTTGATTTTTGCGCAAACGATTTTTTTGGATGAAAACGCTTGTTTTGATCTACAACCTGCACTTTTTTCCCCTGCGTCTTTTAAAGCCCCTTTCTTTCAAAAACGTCGCATGTTCCTTGAAAGGCTTTGCAGAATTTGCTCCTAAGAAATCGCGTAAGTCCTCGAAACTCTGATGATTTTTGAAGCTCTATCCATCGATCCAGGTAATGCCTGATGAATTAATTAGGGGGGGAATAAGACTCCCCATACTGGGTGGGCTGATCGAGATTTGGTTTTGAACCTTTCTTTGTGCATTGACATTTTTTTGAAGTTCACTTTTCAAATCCTCCCCAAGTGACAGTCGTTTTTCAGCCAATATCGGTATAGAAAAAGAAGTGCCTGCCTTTGAACAACGAAGAAGCATAGAGAGGCCATTTTTCCTTACTCAGTTAACAGATATTGCATGAAACCAAACTAAATTGGGACGGTGTAACAGCCCATTCTTTCCCCCTCTCCCGGAACTTACCCCGGGTAACTGGGCTAGCCTGCTTTTTTCCCCGGGGTCATTCCATGACAGCTGGGAAATTACCCACCCTATAGGAACTGACCCCCCTGGGGTAAGTTTGGGCTACCTGGGTTTTAAACCCCCCCCCCCCCACCCTCCACCTTTACAACCACACCCCACATTCATCAAACACGCGCAGACTTTTCTGCCTTTTTATGGTAAAAAAGGGGAAAAACCTTATTTTAAACCCCCCACACCGACCCCTGCATCTCCCCCCCCCCCACTGTGCGATCAAGTTGGAGTAAAAAAGAAGAGTACATCTGGGTAGCCTGCCCGTATTTCCTA
>JAMYXO010008845.1:0-10392 GCA_033310375.1 Conus canariensis
ATTACCCTTTTTTCAGTTAGCATGGTTTGCATCTTTTTGAAATATTGCTGACCTCAAAGATCCCTTTCTTCCATTAAAAAAGGGGGTGAACACCGTAGTCGCACCTTCTCGCCACGTTAATGTGGGTGTTTCCTCAGGGGGACATGGGGCAGGTTGTTTTCACTAACGCGGCACGGGAGCGAATACTGGCGCTATATCAAAAACTAGACCCCGGCCTCTCCAATCAAGGAAAGCCGCAGGCTAGACCAGTCCAGATGGAGGAGAAAGGGCCCCCCACCAAAATGGAAGGAACTGAGTGAAGGCCCACCGGCGTGTGGATACGCCCTGACACTGCTCCAAGCCTTACCCCAGCCAGGGGTTTTAAATGGCAAAAGCATCCAGCCTGCCGAAGCGGAGTGTGTCGGGCTACGGCGCAGGTCCTGGGGATAAATTAGGACACACACGCATCAACGATTATGGTCATGCGTCAGACTACCTTTTTGTCATGGCGTCGTCCCTATCAGCGACAACCGGGGAGGGACGGACCCGGGGCCCCTTAGCCTCAAAGGGGCCCACCCAAGCGACCGGTGCCTCTGTTAACCTGACGGTCGGGGGAAGGCAGAGTAGAGGGGACTGACCAGACTACCCAGCCTCCTACCACCCTTACAGTGGTCAGTGGAATGCAGAAGGACTAGGAACAAGAAGCCAGAATGCAAAAGTTTCTCAGCAAAACAACATCGATGTCATCTGCATCCAAGAAACACACTTGAAAGATCATCGACGTTTCTTCGTAAGAGGCTACGAGACATTTCGCCAAGACCGCGAAGACAGACACAAGGGAGGAATCATTACCCTTTTTCAGAAACTCCATCCCTGCAGTAGAGACAAACAGATCAAGAAGACAAAACTAGAACACCTGACTGTCAAGCTCTTGCTGCCCAGTGGAGACCTACGGATAAACCAACTGCTACAGCCCATCAAACCTCATCTCTTACGCTACACAACGTGAAGCTAGAAGCTTGCAGACATCTGGTGGTTGGAGACTTCAACAGCCACTCGCAAAGCTGGGATATGAGGAAATGGATGCCCGTGGTGAGGAAGTGGAAGATTGGATGATGGAAAATAATCTAGTACTCATCAACCAGGCGGACGACAAACCAACGTACTTCTCCAGAGCCTGGAAAACCACCTCCACACCAGACCTGGCAGTAGCTACTGAGGACATTCACAAGCTCACGTCCAGAGAAGTCAGCACCCAGCTTGGAGGGAGCGACCACCTGCCAGTCATTCTCAACATCTCCAGCTTAGGATGTACTGAGCGCAACATGCAACCAAGTTGGAACTTCAAACGAGCCAACTGGACCCTCTTTGCAGAAAAGGCTGACACCACACCAAAAACATTTGCTGTGCAAATGACCTGAACAAGAACGTCCAGAATTTCACTGATGCAATTCATCAGGCAGCAAAGCAGGCAATCCCAAGGGCAAAAGAAGACATTACCTGCCATACTGGAGTGACACACTGGAACAGCTTCACACTGAAATGGACAATGCCAGAGAAGCTATGGAGCAAACCCCCACTCCAGAGAACCTAGTGAGGCACAACAATGCCAAAGAAGCTTTCAACCAACAGAAGAAAGCTGAACTCCAAAAGAGCTGGAACGAGAAGACCAGCAGCCTCAACATGGAGAAGGACACCAGCAAGCTGTGGAATCTGACAAAAGCCCTGAATGAAGACACCAGAGCGGGACACAGCAAAACCGTCATCGAGGAAAATGGTACACACCACACGGGAAGGAAAGCAGCAAACATCCTGGCAGAATTTTACAAAGAGGAAAGCAAAGCAACAATACCCATTGCCCAAGTGCAGGAAGTCAGCAAGGAAACCAGGGAGAAGCTGAAACACCAGAACCCTACACCGTCCATGATGTCAACCTTCTCCATGACTGAACTCAATGCAGCCATTAAAAAACTAAAGCCAAAGAAAGCCCCAGGAAAGATGGTGTTACCAATGACATGATCAGGAGACTTGGAACCACAGCAAAACAGAAGCTCCTTCTGATCATCAACCAGTCATGGAGCTCAGGGAAATTCCCAGACCGATGGAGAGAAGCAGTCATCATCCCATCAGAAAGAAACAAAAAGACAAAACCAAGAAATCCAGCTACCGACCAATCAGCCTCCTCAGTTGTCTGGGCAAGGTGATGGAAAGAATGTGGAACACAAGACTGCTGAAACACCTGGAAGAAAATCACCTGCTCAGCAACACACAGTCAGCATACAGGAAAAACCACAGTACGGAAGACCAGCTTGTGTACCTCGCCCAACAGATCGAAAACGCCTTTCAGGAGAAGAAAAAGGTACTCGCTGTCTTTGTGGACTGACCAAAGCCTTCGACAAGGTATGGAAGGAAGGACTTCTCCTGAAGCTGCTAAACAAGAAAGTGGAAGGGAATATGTACCGCTGGATACGCAACTTCCTCCAGTACCGCACAGCAAGAGTTCAGCTTGATGGGAAAATTAGCCACCGAATCACTCTACAACAAGGTGTTACCACAAGGGGAGTCATCTCCCCTACACTCTTTCTCATCTTCATTGATGACATCGCTGAGAAGCTCACCAAGCACATCTCCAGAGCTCTCCACGCCGACGATTTTGCTGCCTGGAGTGCTGCAGAACATTTAACCACAGCCAGCTACAGGATGCAGGAAGCACTGGAACACGTCGGAAGATGGGCCTCTGACTGGGGCGTAGAAATCAATGCCACCAAGACAGTGGCCACAGTCTTCTCGCTGTCGCCACTGCGAGAAACCATCAGCCTGAAAATAAATGGAAGAGAGCTAAAACAAGAAGACAACCCAATGTACCTAGGCATCAAGCTGGACAAGCGGCTTACTTGGAATCCGCACCTCAAGAACATTGAAAACGAAGCAGTCAGGAAGCTCGCCATCATGAAGAAGCTGGCCGGTACATCTGGGGCGCAAACAGCAGCATCCTGCAGAAGGTGTAATGTGGGTACCGTCAGACCAACCCTGGAGTATGGCAGTTCTGCATGGGCCACTGCATCCAAGACCAACACCAGTCGCCTGAACAAAGTGCAGAATGCAGGATTGCGACTGATCACTGGTGGGATGAAGACTACCCCAATCCAAGCCATGGAGAAGCTTACTAGTCTACATTCCCTCGAAGACAGACGCGAGGAGAAGGTTTTCATCCACAGTGTAAAGTTACTGCGTATGCCTACCCACCCCATGCACACCGAGATGCAGAACCCCACCAAAAACAGGCTAAAGAGAACAAGTTTCAACCACCTGTCTAAGAGCCTGCATCGCAGCAATGAAGACCTGCTGCCTGTTTCACCAGCCGAAATGGAGATGCTTCCAAATTTTGAGGAACCAGACAATCACCTGGAAGATGTCGCAATCATCACCGAAGTTCCTGGCATTAAAAGAATGGACCGTCAAGCCCCTCAAGTAATGAAAGCTCTAGCACAGGAGATGATCGCCAACCAATACAACCCCAGTGAGTGGACCCACGTCTTCACAGATGGATCCTCAGAAGGAGCAGTCAAGAATGGAGGAGCAGGGTTTTTTCATCAGACACACCAATGGAAGATTGACACACAAGGCCTTCCCTACGGAAAGATCTCCTCCAACTACAGAGCAGAGGCAATAGCACTGCTCCACGCAGTGAGGATCTTTCTGGAACCGGCCAGCCCATCACAGAAGGTTGTCTTCTTCACAGACTGCCGATCTCTGCTGCAGGACTTCAGAACACAAGAAATGAACAACATACGCAAGACATCAAGGCTGCCCTCTATGAACTCTCAAAACAGTCTGTCATTACGCTTCAGTGGATTCCGTCTCATTGTGGGATCATGGGCAACGAAAAAAGCTGATGCTCTCTCCAAAGCAGGCAGCAAAATGGAGCAGTTCAGCCACCCCGTGACCTACAGGGAGGCCAAGACCATCATCCACAACCAGTTTCAGTCCCAGTGGAAGAGAAGGCTGGGTGCAGAGAGTGGTGCTGACCCGATCCACCAGCTCCAAAGGCACCAGCAGACAATCCTCTTCAGACTGAGGACCGGCCACTGCAGACTGCTGAGCCACCTTAACCGCCTGAAGATCACCTACACTGACCAGTGTCCATGCGGCACTGGACCCCAGACCCCTGAACATGTCCTCCTGCGCTGTCCTACTCACGCAGCTCTACGACACAAAAACCTGGCCGGGGGAGCGGAGTTACAGGCGCAGCTTTGGGAGCCCGTTCTGACCTGGAGAAGACCGCGGGCTTCATCATGGCGGCCGGGTTACAAGTCTGACGCATCCAGCTTCAATCGAACGCAGAAGAAGAAGAAGAAATATTGCTGTATGGTGATGCCCTTTTATGTTTTTTCCAGGATATGTTATAGTTTATTTTTGCGTCTTTAAGTTTCCAAATGTATTTGCTCAATTCAGTTTGGTTTTTGTATTTTTCTTTGTTGAATGACTGTTTGTGGTTTGCATATCTGGTTTTGAAGTGGTTTTCAGTGATCCCTATGTATGTTTCTTTTTCTTTTTCTGATGTCACAGTAGCCTGGTATACAATGTTGTTGTGAAGACATTTATTGTTTAGTGGGCACTGTTCTTTTTTGGTGCAATTGCAAGATTTCCTTTCTTCACCCTTCTTTGCTGTGTTGGTTTTCATTTTGTTGGATGCGTCAATCAGGTTTTTGAGGTTGGGCATACATGAGTACGATAGTTTGACCCGTGTTTTTTGTTAAATATTTTGGACAATTTGTGTTCTTTTGGAAATGAAGTTGTTAGGATTTTGAAGAATTCTTTCCCTATGTTTGTTTTGAGTTTCCCGTCGTATGGGGGGTTATACCATAATGATTTTTCTTTTCCTATTTTTCTTGCTTTTATTTGTGTTGTTGTCTGGGTTGTATTGTAATTTGTAATTGTATCCACTTCTTTGTAGTGCCTCCTGGTATTCTACTGCTGCATTGTTGAACACTCTCTCACTGCATGACAGGTTTGATAGTCTCTTGTTTATGCCGTGGGGTATGGTCTTTAATACAGATGGTGGATGGTTACTTTTGATATGTACATAAAGAGGTGTATCGTTGGGTTTCTTGTATGGTTTATATATGTGATTGTTGAGATCCAGTGTTATGTCTAAGTAGTTCACTACCTTTTTATTTGCTTCAATGTAATCTTTACGTTGTGTTTTGGAAGATTTTGCATAGTTTCTTTCTTCTTATTTTCGATGGTTCTTGGGTTGTTGGTTAGTGCAGCAAGGCCATCATCTCTGTAAAGTCCGACTTGTTTTCCGAGTTTTTTCTTGATGTTGGACAGCATGAATAGTCCGACCAGTTCACATGTTTTTGCACCATCGTATGATCCAATGGTTACATCAAATGTTGAGTTTCTGTTCGTTTTCTTGATCCAAGTTTCATTTTTGCTGTAGTAATGTTTTCTGGTGTGGAGAATGATTTCCATTTCTGACCCTGTTATGTCTATGTGGTTACTGACAAACTTCAGGGCTTTGGTGAGTAGTTCCTCATCTATAGATGGTAAAAGTCTACTATAAACAAATGTGATGATACTGTATTACTTGTTTATTGAGTTTTTGAACCATTGGATAACTTCGTATGTGTTCTTCCAGAGGTTGTATTCAGAGTTTTGATTTTACGTTTCTTTTATTATTTTTTCCAGAATTTTCTTGCTTATTTTGCCCAGTTCAGATTTGGATGGATTATTAGTCTACATGTGGGATTGTTATGAAAGTTGGGCTTGTGGTCTTTGAGTGTGTGGGAAAACTTCTTTTGTTGCTGTCGCTTCTATCCTGTCACTTAGGTCTATGCGATGTACAAGTCTTTTTCTTTAGTGCGGATACTGTCCATGTATATTTTTGTCAGCTTTTTTGTAGTTTTTTGGAAGGGTGAAGAAAGGAAATCTTGCAATTGCACCAAAAAAGAGCAGTGCCCATAAACAAAAAATGTTTCAAAACATTGTATACCAGGACTGTGCCATCAAAAAGAAAAAAAAATAATAGGACACAAAAAACCTTTAAAACCCGAATGAAACCACAAAAGTCATTCCAAAGAAAAATACAAAAACCAAACTGAATTGAGCAAAACTTTTGGAAAAATTAAAGAGCAAAAATAAACATAAAATCCTGGAAAATCAAAAAAGGGCATCACCATAACAGCAATATTTCAAAAAGTGCAACTATGTAACTAAAAAATTTGGCTAATACTAGAAAACCCAACTTAGCAAACTTTAATACAAAACAAAATAGAAAAATAACTGAGGCATAAATGGAAATCGTTGTTAGTGAAACACCCCGTAAACAACCAGAAAACCCCCAAAACACGTGCAAAACACCACGCAAAAAAGCTGCAAAGGGCCCCACAACGTAAAATAACACCGGCGGGGGCAACCCAAAACTTCACCGACGATAGCCAAGGCTAGAAACAAATTTGAGATAGTTTAAGATTCCTCTTTACTTGTTTTAATAATGTTGCTCCCCAAAGGGGGTTGAGACTTGTAGAATTGTTTTAGACTTTTTTTATAATATATAAATATATATATATATAAATATATAAATATATATATATTATATAAACAGTTCTATTAAAAAAAAAAAAGTGGGAGTAGATCAAAGTTTGAAAAAAGTAAACCCATACAATACAAAAGTGGGGTTGTGTGTGCGCGCGCGCGCGGCGTGCGTGCGTGTGTGTGTGGTCCCCAGGTAATATAAAGTAGCCGCTAATGCTTGTGTAAGGGGGGGGGGGGGGGGGGGGGGGGGGGGGGAGAGGAGGGGGTAAGTGATGGATGGGGGGAGGGGGGAGGCGGTGGACGGGAAGGGGAGGGGATCTGAAATGGATGTAAAAATCAAAAAAAAAATGAGATGTTAGATGTGTTTTATCTAAATAAGACGCATCAGTAGTGAGTCATAGGTTGTTTACGCAATTGTAAAAGTCCGATGCCGGAATGAAATTTTCCTAAAACTTTTTCCACTTTCGTCGGCAGACGTGACCTTTCCTTGTTTGACTACCCACGGAACACCCCCCCCCCCCCCCCCCCCCCCCCCCCCCCCCCCCCCCCCCCCCCCCCCCTCACTTTTTCCCCCCCCCCCCCCCCCCTCCCCCCCCCCCCCCCCTCCTCCCCTTCTTTTTTTTTATTTTTTTTTTTAGGTCTTCACCCCCATTCACCACCTCACCTAAAGGAATTGCCATTATATTGCGTAAAGAGTCTGCACGTACCCTCCGACTCCTTTGAAACTTTGACAAAGGCGGAGCCGTACGCAGATGACAATTGGTACAATCGGGCTTCCTGCCCCATTTGGTCGATCCATTTATCGATCGCGCAGAAATTGACCAAAATTTCAGTCGCGCGCTTTGTCGATGGGATAGTCAGAGCCTGTCTACCTACGGCAGCAACATGTAAAAACACCTTTTCGGTAAAAAAAAGGGTGATAGATTGCTGCAAAATTTATGGTTCTTTTTTGCTTCCAGCTTCAAGCCCGGAAGCTGCCCTTTTTTCTTATAGTCGTGTACTCGGTAGCACACGACCGCGCTCTTAGTTTCAAAGTGGGGGTTTTGCAGGCGGAAAAGCAAAAGAAGGGAAACAGAATTCCGGACCCACTAAGAAGAACTAACCATTACAAAAAAAACACAACCTTTCGACTTTGGTTTTTCTTGGTGGACAGAAAACATTCAAAAATATGGAAAAAAAAAAAAAAAACACCAACAAATAGCACTTTTCTATTCTAAATGGTGCAAATTGGTTTTGGGTAAAAATTAAACTACGGATGGGCTGGGTTAAAAGGGGAGAAGAAAAAGTTAATAATAATAATAAGATAATTTATGATAATGATTATGATAATAATATTAATGACAAAGTGTTATATTTTCAATTTTTGTTGAACGCTTCATTGTAGTTGTAGTAGTAGAGCAAACTATTAGTTTTCTTATTTCGCCCCTTTTTGTACTCCCCCGTTCTTATAGAAAGGAGTATTTACAATGGGAAGAAGAAAATTTTTTGTGGTGTGTGGTGGTGTGTGTGTGTGTGGTTTTGTGTGTTCCCCTCCCCCAACAAAACTACTGGGCCCATCTTTGAAAATTTTTAGGTATGTTTATTATGCGTCAAAGGGTATGCCCGATGTGTTTTTTACCGTTAAACCTTTTTAACGGCCCTAACGGCCATAACGGTTTTCCCTTTTTTTGGAAATTCAGAAAGTATTGGCCAAAACTCTCTGAAAATTTGTAACAATTCATTTTGGGTCATGATCATGTCCCATGTTTTATTTTTACCCTTATAGCCCTTACTAACGGCCTAAGGGTTTTTTTTTTGGAAAATCAAAATATAGGCCCATCGTTTTGAAAAAATTTTGGCAGTTTTTTATGGGTCACGGTTATGCCCGAGGTGTTTTTTTACCCTTTTAACCGTTACTAATGGCCTAGGGCCCATAACGGTTTCCTTCTTATAGAATATTAGAAATATTGGGGCTTTTTTTTTAAAAATTTGTAGGGATGTTCATTTTGGCACGGATGATGCCCATGTGTTATTTTAACCGTTATAGCCGTTACTTACGGCTATAACGGCCCCTAACGGTTTTTCTTTTTTATGGAATATCTTAGAAAGTACTTGGCCGATCTTCTGAAAATTTGAAGATATCTCATTAAGGTCACGGATCATGCCTGATGTTTTATTTAAACCTTTAAATAGCCTTTACTAACGGAAAAAAACAAGCGCAGGCCAACAACTGAACTATCTTCATAGAATGACTTGGCAAAGATTTGGACTTAAGGGGGGTAGGGGGAGGGGGGGGGGGGGAATTTAAAATGGAGAAACTGGGAACATGAAATTAAGAAAATATGTTACAGATAAAGAAAAAATCTTCACTAGCTGCATAAGGGGAAACCCCGCAATCCCTTTTGAAGGCAGATATATTTGTTTTTCCTGCCCGAGGCCTTTCCCTCCGCTGGTCGGACTCATCAGGGGGACACGGCTGGTGTGTCTGCGCTCCTGGCGGGCAAATAGAGACACACCACAGTCCATAATACTGTTGTTCTCACCACCAAGGGGGCAAAAAAGAATCCAAAGCACCCCCAAAGCACCAGCGATTTAGTAGTAAATGAAAATAAACGAAAGTGTGGGGGGGAAAAAAGTTGCTGAAAAACTAGAGACATTAAGCAAATAGTATAAAATGTAAGGACAATTTTGAGCCCAGCCAGAGACATTATGCAAATAGTATAAAATGTAAGGACAATTTTTGAGCCTTCGTTTAATTCATTTTCTACCATCGCGGCTGCTTTGGGGGGGCATTGGATTTTTTTTTGCACCCTGGTGGGGAAAACACCACAGTATTATGGGCTTGGTGTGTCCCTTTGACGCCAGGGGCGCAACACAACCACCGGGCTCCCCGAGAGCCGACCCACGGGCGAAAGGGTCGGGGGCACAAAAAAAATATATCTCCCTTTAAAGGATTTCGATGGTTCCCTTTTTCCATGAAGAGTTTTCATATCTGTAAAATATTTTCTTAAATTTTTTGTTCCCAGTTTCTCCTCTTTAAATTTCCCCCCCCCCCCCCCCCCCCCCCCCCCCCCCCCCCCCTTAAGCCAAACTTTGCCCAAATCATTTCTATAAAAAATTCATTTTGGCCTGCGCTTTTTTTTCCCCCCCTATTAATTGTTCGTCTATGAAATTTCTGCTTTATTTAAGTTAAAAGGGTTCCTCTTGAATACAAATTACTCTGTTTAGGTTTTCTTATGGGCCAAAAAATACCCAACTTTTTACTGTTTACGTTTACTGTTTCCCGCCTCAATTTTATTCCGATTTTGTTTTTTAAATTAGGGTTTTTTTTATTTTTTTCTGTCCTCTTTTTGTTTGTCTTTGACCCCTTTCATCTTGGGGGGATCCCACGTAGCTCAAAAAAAGCCCCTTTCATTTTATCATTTGCAAAATGTCTCTAGTTTTTCGCAACTTTTTTCCTCCCCACACTTTGTTTATTTCATTTACACCCCTGGCCTTTTCATTGACGCACCCTTGGGGAAAAACCCCCATAAAATTGACTGTGGTTGGGCCATTTCGCCCGGGCGCAGACCAACCCGCCGGTCTCCCTGATATCCCCCACGGCAAACCCCTCGCACAAAAAAAAAACCCTCAAAAGGGGTTTTCGAAAGGTTTTCCTATCAGCATGAAAGTTTCATATCTTAACAATTTTCTTAAAATTTATGTTTCCCCTTTTTCCATCTCCCCAAACCCCCCCCCCCCCCCCCCCCCCCCCCCCTCCTTAATCCAAACTTTGCCAATCATTACTAGAAGAATCATTTTTGGGCCCCCTTTTTTTTTCCCCCCCCATTTTGATTTTTCGCAAATTATTTGTTGACTTAAACAAGTTTAAAAGGGTGTGCCGGTCTTAAAAAT
>JAMYXO010008846.1:7500-10391 GCA_033310375.1 Conus canariensis
CGCACAAGAACTACCCGTATATTTAGGTGACTTGATAAATGAAAATACCACCGGTGATGACTGCTTTTCTGTGTATCAAAAGATTGCTCCACTAATGAATTTGGTCTTTATTTAATTATCATTTGTCAGAATTTTGAGTTGGTTATTCTAAATGGTTTTCTGCCTGGTGATAAAAGTGGGGATTACACTTATATCGCTCACAATGGTGCAAGTGTTATTGATTATTTTATTTCCTCCCAATCCTTAGTTCCACTGTGCCGTGAATTGAAAGTAACCCCACGGGTAGAATCAAAGCACATGCCTGTTGAATTTGTACTAATGCTTCCCAGTCCGAATCAGGAGACGGTTTCAAAAAGGTTAAAGGTAACCAAATTTAAAAAATATGCATGGGATCCAGCAAAAGAAGGTGATTTTATCGGTGCACTTCAGTCTGACAAGGTCAATTCAACCTTTAATGAAGCAATTGAATTGATTGATGTCAATTTTGAGAGTGCACTGAAGAAACTAAACGAAGGTCTGTTTATGGCTGGTCAAATAATGTGTAAAGAAACTGTCACAGGTAACATCAAGCACAGCCCATGGTTTGACTCTGAGTGCTATGTTAAACGCCGTCAGGTGAGACAAGCATTGAGAACGTACAGTCGGGTGAAAGTTAATGACAACCCCGATGCTGTTCAGCTGAGACTTAACTATTCTATAATTAGAAACGAGTATAAAGACTTACTTCGAGACAAGCAGCAGTTATATAGACAGCAAGTTTTAAATACACTTAACGAAAACGCCAAAGATTCTAAGCGGTTTTGGAGCACTGTAAGGTCTTTAAAAAGTAGTTCTCATGTACCAAACACAATATCCAATGAAGAATGGTTTCAACATTTCAAACAAGTCTTTAATGATGAGCTTATTCCTTCTGGTCCTAATTCTCAGGAACTTCAAACTGAGTATTTTCCTGTTGCTGATGGTAACGTTGATGAATTGGATGTCTGTATAACTGAAGGGGAAATTCTTGATTCAGTTAAGGCTTTAAAATCAAATAAAGCACCAGGTCCAGACGGACTAATTGGGGAATTTTATAAATATTGTACCCCCACTATTCTCTTTTTCCTTAAGAAATTTTTCAACAAACTCTTTGATTTTGGCATCTTCCCTTCTATGTGGTGCGAAGCTCTGATTCAACCTTTGCACAAAAAGGGTGATATAAACAACCCAGACAACTACAGAGGTATCTCTCTTTTAAACATTAGTTCAAAATTATATACTTACATATTAAACAAGCGTTTAACAAAATGGATTGAAGATTGTGATGTAATAAACGATGTGCAGGCTGGCTTTAGAAAGAATTATAGTACTACTGATCATATATTTACCCTTTTTTCTCTGGTACAAAAGCAACTATCTAACCACAAGAAATTATACGTTGCTTTTATTGACTTTAAAAAGGCTTTCGATTCGGTAGATAGAAACCAACTCTGGTCAATCTTAAAGAAAAAAGGTATAAACGGTAAGATGTACAATGCACTTAAAAGCATATACACAGATGTCAAAGCTAGGGTTAAAGTGGGGGGAGATTTAACTGACACTTTTATGTGTCCCCGGGGTCTGAAGCAAGGAGAAATATGCAGTCCGGTTTTATTTTCGCTATTCATCAATGAGCTTGCTGAAGAAATAATTCAATACGGTAAACATGGTATTCCCTTATTACCAGACTTCATAGAGATACTAATTATGCTTTTTGCCGACGATGTTGCACTCGTAGCATCTACCGTCATTGGTCTCCAGCAGCAACTAAATGTTTTGTGTAGCACAGCAAAAAAAACTCGATTTGATCGTAAATTTAGAAAAATCAAAAGTTATTGTGTTTAGAAATGGGGGGTATATCGCCTCAAGGGAAAGATGGTTCTACGACGGTAGGCAACTAGAAATTGTTAATCAGTATAAATATTTAGGTGTTATCTTTTCCACGGGTCTTTCTTTTTCCCATTGCCTTGAGGATTTAGCATCCAAGGCAAAACGTCAAGTCATCAATATTATAAAACTACTGTGGAAGTTTCAAAGTCTTTCCCCGAAATTGTTCTTTAAACTTTTCGACTGTCAAGTCCAGCCAATGCTTAGCTATGGTGCCGAAGTATGGGGTTTGACTGCAAACAACTCAATTATTGAAAAAGTACATTTGTTTGCACTCAAGAGATTCTTAAATGTTTCCATAAAAACACCCAGCGCCTTAGTCTACGGAGAGAAACTGGTCGGTATCCACTCTATATAAACAATTATACTAAATGTATCAAGTATTGGTTACGTGTCGTTAATATGCCGGACAATCGCCTTCCTAAGAAAGCTTACATCACGTTATATGATTTGCATCATCGAGGCAAGAACAACTGGGTTTCATCAGTTTGCTCTACGTTAAATCGCTATGGCTTTGGGTATGTATGGGAAAACCAGAACGTTTACAATGTCAAAGGTTTTCTCTTAGAATTTAGAAATCGGTTGATTGATTGTCATGTTCAAGAATGGTACACCCGAATGGATGTTAGTGATCGCTTTTCCTTCTATTCTTCCTTTAAGCAATTTAGACAAATACCGAATTATCTGTTTACGGTAAGTAATTTGAACAATCGTAAAAATCTCATAAGATTCAGGTTAGGCGTATCTTGTTTAAATACTCACAAACTGCGGCATTCGAGTGTTCCCCGAGAGGCACTCTGCTGTCCTTTTTGTCCAAGTCAGTTGGAATCTGAATATCACTTTTTTATTGTATGCCCTAAATATAAAGATGTTCGAGAGCATTTCATACCCACTAAATATTATGCAAGAGCGTCGGCTTTCAAGATGTCATTACTACTTGCCAATGATAAAATGGCTAAAGATGTTGCTGCTTTCATAACTAAAGC